>JAKUCM010003892.1:0-30889 GCA_023374145.1 Lepidium sativum | reverse complement strand
ATCAAGTTTTTGTTTGGCTTCTATTTAGATCCTTAAAAGTGGTTCTGTGGAATTATTTTCTGTGATGATACAAGTTGATGTTACAAATCTTAATGGTCTATTTTAGGTGCAAGGATTAAAGAAAGAGCTCTTATATGCACAGAAGTCTAGAAAAGCAGCTTCTGCATCTTTAAGAATGGCGTTGCAGAAGGCTGCACAACTGCGGTTGATGGAGAAGGAGAAGAACAAAAGCCCATCATATGCTATGTGCATATCCTTACAAATTAACAAAGTTGTTTGGAGCATGCTTGTAGATGGTAAATCCTTTGCGGAGGCAGAGATAAATGACATGGTACTGCATTCTGTCTGTTCTAGTCTACTGCCTCTGAAGTGGTAGCATATAACAATCCTGTTTTCTTATTCTCTTACTAATTACTCCTTAGAATGTGGAATGACTAGATTAACTTGCGGAACAATTTGCTTACAATCTTTCCTTAGTCTACTTAATTAAATGCTGACTTGCTCACTTGGTCCATTTCATCTATACAGTGTTTAAATTAAAAGTCAAGTACACATTTAATTGGGTCTGTACTTGCAGGTTTATGACTTTGACCGAGACTACAAGGACATTGGTGTGGCTCGATTCACCACCAAATTCTTTGTAGTTAGGAACTGTCTACCAATGCAAAGTCAGATATGCTTTTATCAGCATGGGATCCTCCATCTGAATGGGGAAAGTATGTTTTCCCTTACTCGATTTTCTATGGTTCTTGTATTGTTTCATCATTGTATGCTTTGCACGGTGTTTTGGATTTTCATTCTCAGTTGTTGATTAAAAGGATCCCAGTTAGTGATGTAATTATTGTTGCTTTGTAATCATTATTTAATGCTGATTCTGACGTTGGGATTTGCTCTCTCTTTCTTTTCACGTTTAAATGTTGTGTTAGTTCTAATAATTTGAGTTTCATTGGAATTAATTTGTAATTTTATGTATCAGAAAAGTCATGCTACGTGTGGACGCAAAACAAGGAGCGCCAAAAGATGGGCACTACCCTCTTGAGCTTTTCCATGTAAGTTTCTTTGTTCTTTTTTTTTTGCTCTTCCATTGTTTCGGTCCTTTGGGACTAAGTTATAATATTACCCAACGTAACCACTAATATTAATATTCTAATTTATTACTTTTTTTATGTTATGACTTTTAACTAAACTATGCTTTCTGCGTGTTAAAATTTTCTGATAATCCCTACAAATGTTGTAGGTGGAGATTTATCCTCTCAGAATCCATTTGACAGAAACAATGTATAGAATGATGTGGGAATATTTCTTCCCAGAGGAAGAGCAAGATTCACAAAGACGACAAGTCAGAAAGAATATCACAATTTTAGCCTGTAGATGAATATCTGATAAAAATGAAGTTTATTTGATGCTTATTTGGTTAACCTTGTGTTCTGCAGGAAGTTTGGAAAATTTCGACAACAGCTGGTTCAAAACGTGTAAAGAAAGGGTTAGCAAGTCATGAATCTTCTGGAACAACTAGCCATTCCGTTAAAGATGTTGAAGCATCTCGAGTGAGTTCTGCAGATCTCTCTGCTTCTGCTACTGTGCAGTCACAGAGCAATGCTGACTGCGTTCAAGTAGGCTTTCACCTTTCTCTGCACTTCAAAGTTTTAGTGAACTTTCTGTAATTCTTTTTCTTAATTTAATTGCGATCACTTTGCAGAAGTCAAATGTCCTAAGCCTCAGTTCTAGCGCTGGTGGTTCAGCTCCGGAGTTGAGAAGAACAACTTCTTTTGATAGAAACTGGGAAGAAAATGTGGCAGCATCCATAGCTAATGAGCTTGTTTTACAAGCGCAATCTTGCACGGTGTCTTCTTCCATCAAACAACAGGAGGATTCCTCTAAACAGAAGCTCAAAGAGATAAAACCCGTTAAGTCTGGTCGCTCTTCTCATGAAGAAAAGAAAGCTGGAAAAACACACGAGGAGAAGAAATCTAGGCCGAGAAAGATGATGGAGTTTCACAACATTAAAATAAGTCAAGTAAGGCTTATTTCTACTACATAAACTTAAAGGTCAGAATTTTATTTGCCTTAATCTGTTTACATTTTCATCTCAGGTGGAACTTCTAGTTACCTATGAGGGGTCAAGATTTGTTGTAAATGACCTCAAACTGTTGATGGATACGTTTCATCGGCCTGAGTTTACTGGGACTTGGAGAAGACTATTTTCTCGTGTTAAGAAGCACATAATTTGGGGAGTACTGAAGTCGGTTACTGGAATGCAGGTCAGAAAATTTAGTCTTTACTGAAACTAATTTTCTGAAATATCAAGCTTTATAGAATAAAGCTGTGTTCAGATTCTGAGGAAAATGTAAGTATGCTAATTTAGTCGCTTTCCGTTCAAATTTTCAGGGGAAGAAATTTAAAAACATATCTCACAACAATCGTGACTCTACTGACAATGACCTTAATCTCATAAGTGACAATGATCAAACGGGGAAACCTGATCAACAAGTCACATGGTTTAAGCGTCAAAGTGATGGAGCAGGGGATGGATTTGTTACTTCTATCCGAGGACTCTTCAATACCCAAAGGCGTAAGGCTAAAGCATTTGTCTTGAGAACTATGAGAGGTGAAGCAGAGAATGATTTCCAAGGGGAGTGGAGTGACAGTGATGTAGAGTTCTCTCCTTTCGCTAGGCAGTTAACTATAACAAAAGCTAAGAGGCTCATCAGACGGCACACTAAGAAATTCCGTCCAAGATCTCAAAGAGGTGAGTAGAAACCCGTAACCCATCTCAGATATATTAAAAATAATTTTGACTAGTAGATTTTAAAGTATCCAAACCATTTAGCTGTTCAAAACCACTAAAAATTATCATTGAGATCTTATTAATAAGTGAACTGTTCAGTCTGGTAGAGTACATATTAACTCTCACAGAAATTTACCTCGGCATAAATTTGGATCTTCTAAATCTATAGAAAAGGTCTATTGTGGATTTGCGGTGTCTGTACTCTACTATATGCTCCCGTGAATGTCACATTGGCCAATATTAATATCGCGTACAACTAGTTTCCTGAAATTTTATTGTGAGCGTGTTCATTTCCCTTTGGACACAGCTTTGTGACTTGTTTTTCTTCTTAGGTTCAACTTCTCAGCAAAGAGAATCACTTCCATCATCTCCAAGAGAGACCACTGCGTTTGAAAGTGGTTATTCTAGTGGATCATCACCATACGAAGATTTTCGCGATTAAAAGTCATTATATTGAGACCAAGAGTGATTGTTTATGCAACAGACCGTTCTCCTTGACTGAGGGAAGATGTATAGATTTCTCAGCTTCAGAGTAATCATCCTTGTAAATTTTGTTTTTCCAGCTAAATAGGAGAACGAAAAACAAACAGAATATTGAGAGAAAGAGATCAACAATATTGTACATACGTTGGTATATTGTAAAATAAATTACAAACCACAGGTCAATTCATCAATCGTTCCATTTCTCTAATCCACGGGACGAGCATAATCGTTGGGACCTTGCTTAGGTATGTGTTCGTACTTTTTGTTTTCTTTCCTTTTGTGAGAGTGAATTCAGGAACAGCGGTTATTAGGTTCATAGCGACATTGGCAATAGGAAAGAGGTATATTCTCACTTAAATCCCAAGTAATGTATACAAATTGTATCACCTCCTTAAAGCGTATCTCTATAGTCTATGGTACTTTTGTTACATCAAAATTAACACATCTTCTCTATTGTCTATGCATCTTAACTGTTAAGATGAGATATATTGCACATTTACAAGGCTAGGAAAAATTTAAGTCCCTTCTAAGGAACAGAAAAGATTAGCCACAAATCGAGAACACCATCGTTTGGCCACTGGAATAATGGGACACAAAATTTACATACAGAAGATAGCATCAGGTTTTTATGCTCCAGATTGGGTTTGGTTTCCGATGTTGTTGATTCTCGATTGAGTAAACAAGAAGGGCTCCATCTTTTGTCCCTGCTAAGAAGCACTCCTCCTGAGTTACAGTTAGAGAAGTGATTATTTTCCCTGCTCCACTATATCTTCTTACAACTTCAAGTGTGTTCATAGATCGCACAGCTATCTGTCCTTGGTCACCTGCACTGACCAGGAACTCTCCACATTTGCTAAGTTCTAGACAGTTGATGCGTCCATTAGACTCGGAGCTGGCCAGATGTTTTCCGTTTATGGAGTAGAGGTGCAGACTAAGATCATCACCGTACAGAACAATCCGACCATGGTGCGATGCAGCAAGCTTCGACACTGCACTACGTGAAGGATGTTTTAAAGACCTTATGTATCTTCCTTCCCGCAATGTGTGGAATACACAGGTTCCATCTTTTGATCCACTAAGTACTATATCAAGATCAGTACTGACATATAAGCACGTTATTATATCATCATGACCACAAAGAATATGAGAAGGAGCATCTGAGAGGACGATATCTTTCCGCACTGCTTCTGCGTGCGTGTTTCTAACCCTCTTTTCAGGTGTTCTCATGCGGAGAATGTCCCAGACCATCACAGTCGTATCATAGCTCCCAGTTGCAAGAATGGTTGAATCAGCAGTCACTGTAGTATCAAACCATGAAACATCTCTCGTGAATGAACAAGTTTAAGCACCAACGGTTCTGGGACCTAGTGGTTTTGCGGATCCAGTTAATGTTATTTTTCACCATAATTCTAGATTGTAATATTTTCTAAAATATTAATGAAAACCTATCCTAGAAATATTACTATTGGCTCTGGATTTTTCCTAGAACTATAAAACAGAAGCTCGTCTACATTATCATCTCTAAGAAAGTAACATCATTTTAATCAGGCAAAGGAAGCAGAAGACAAAAGAGCATACCTGCAACACAGCTTACGACATCTTTATGATGTCGGATACTCTGGACTACCCGTCCATCAGTCAAGGATATGACATGAAAACTGTTCTCCCAGTTCCCACATGAAACCAGAAAGTTTTCAAGTGGCGTTTGCATTGCGGCAAAGCACTGTGATCCAAGTTCAACATTGTCTGCTAGAGGACTTCCAATGTTACGGGGAGAGAGAACATCAGAACCAACTCCAAAGAATGGATCCTGTGACAGAGGTCTCAACTGAAGTCATGGAATATAATATCGAACTAAAAAAATCCAAGAAGATGATCCTGAACATACCTGAGAGCTAGAAAAAGTAAAATTTCCTCCGGAGTGTAGCTGAGTTGTCAGCCATATTTTGACTGACAAAGTTAGACCCTGGTTAACGATAACTATATTTGAATCTACCACACTAACATATAGAATTACTGATGGGGGCTGAGTTGTAGCAGGAAGAATAGAAGTCAAATTAATGGAAGCAGGTGCAAAGTACAACGGATGTGCAATTGGAATTGGTGGTCCTCTTCTCGGATGTTTCTTCCGGAAGAGTTGGATAGGAGTTTGACCGAAATTAGCAATCTGATCCTCAATTGCTGATATTTGCAGATCATCTTCCATATTTTCTAAGTCAACAGCACCTTCATATGTAAGGTAATAAAATATATTTGCTGCCTGCAGGTTATATATTTTTTAATAAGAATCATATAGGAAGCTTCAATACTAAAAAAGAGACAAGCTAAAGTATGATCTTATCTGGCAAAAAGTGAAAGTAAGTTTTGAAAAATTAATCAGAATTACCTCCACCGCTGGTTTACCACGCTGTTTATGTCCAAATATCAAATCAATCCAATCATGGAGATGTGAGCTAACGTACTCGCTCTCTAGGGCTTCTCTATTACGAGCAATGAACATCTCAGGAGAACCCTGTATATATAAATCATAACTAAGTTCTCACGGCGATGAAACAACAGAAGAAGGCACGAATAGAGGTACATTCAGGATGCTGGTATCCAAATCCATAACTAAAACCATTAGTGCCCAAACACCACCAAAAGAAAGTTTTAACTTTAGTTTGTTACTGCACCTCGCTAATCTTTCAATATAATCACAGATCATATTAGGTGGTTCCCTTCATAAAGGACCAAAACCACTTCATAAACATGTTTGTCATATTACAAGGTGGGGAGCCAAACACTAAACTGAATAAACTACGCTTCAGGAATCACATATGTAGTAACTATTCAGTTGTTGCACCAAATTCTAAAAACTAATTTAAAGCTAAAGTTGAAACTACCATGTTAATCATATGTCTTCGAAGAATACCTTAGCCCATGGAGGTAGACAAATGTCTCCAAGAGGTTCACCGTCTTGTTTCACTCCAAGATGGTAGGAATTAGAATTCACCAGAAATTCAGGCATGTAGAAGAACTCAGGAATTAATTCTTTTACATCACTTGTATTGGACAGGCAATTCCGAAATGAACCCTCAATACTTTGGAAAAGACGATCTGCGTGATCAAATTTGCCACCCTGGCCACAGGTAGAACTATTTAACGAATATGTCTATATTCACCATTTTTTAATAATCTATTACAAAACAGCCTGAATGCCTATAATATTACAGATATCTGCTATTGGCCAAAGTGGAAACAAATACCTGCAGACTACGATGAAGTGATGTAAATGGCTCTAACCTCAAAAGGTAATACAACACACTTCCCATACTTGAGTAGTGGGACCCGTAATAGAAACTGCATCAAGTTCATAAGAAAAGATTAGTAAGTTGCAAGGTGAATAGTATCTTTTCAGTACAGAAAATGTGGCTGCAATGTACCTAGGTATATCAGGATCAGAGAAGCTGTGATATCTGTCCTCAAAAATCTGTCACAAAATTAAATTTTCATATGGTAATACATGTATGACCAAAATCTCAGTAATGAAATATATACCATTGGCTTTATACTAACCTCAAACCTTCTTGTATCTAAAGCTCCAACCGGTTTAGAAAGATCACGAAAGGTAGATGCTTTGCTTAAATCAAGTGTCTCAGATGAATAGTCAGCCACTACCCAAGGAAAAACAGGATACTGAGTCAAATCATTATAAGATCTGCCTGCAAGGGTGTTGAGAATCATCAAGTATTCAAAGTTTGTAATCTCTCTCCTTCTCCATCTGTCTCTGGCTGTTTCTGCCATTTCCATAGCGACACGTCTGTCAACAAATGAAATCATTGCTGTCCTGTCCCTCGCGACATTCTTTGGAAACAGAAATCCATTCCTGGTAGAGACTATAATCATCCCGACCTCCTTTGCATTCTTTGGCGATGAAAAATTTAGAAATATTGGGGGCATAGATTCCTGAAAGAAAATCTCCAAAGCTGTGTACTGAAGCAGATACCGTGTCCAATGAACACTTTTCACCTATCAACAGCACGTCCATGAAACATATTAAATACGCTGATGTGATACAGAAAATACCAAAGTAAATAGTTTATTACCTTCCCTATATTCCATCTTCTGTGCCGCTTAATCTTTTTTAAGGGTTTCTGATTGCTGTTGTCTGATTCCAAATCTATGAATGTCTCCCTCTCATAAGGTGAAGACCATTTCACATTTCTCTGTTTGTTGTCAGGCTTTGTTAAATCACTACCCTTTGAAGTGTTAAAATTCTTGAAGACAGCTGATCCCCCAGTTCCTTCCACCAAAAACTCACCAGAGAAATGCAAAACATTTTTCAAAAACTGCTAACGAACCAGCTAGTTTCCTCTTCGGGGTTATTAAAACACAAGGAACTGATGTCAAAACCTGAGAAACAAAGCGAAAGGATGTTATACGCAACCACTATATTGACTAGTCCATCAACTCTGTGAAGTATGTACCTCGCTTGTATCAACCTCTAGTGAAGATGCATCTACTTTATCTTGCACAACATCCTTGAGATCACTGCTGGTTCTCACAAGCTCAGAGAACTGAATGTCTGTAGTAGTATCCAAGAAACTTTTCTCAGTTTGATTACTGTCATTCTCACAGGATTCTGAGCCACCGTCCTCGGTTATCCTATGAATCCCTTTTAGTAAAAATCTCTTCATCTGTTCAGGTAAATGTATCACACCAGACTTGCTTTCATTGCTAACGTTTGAAACCTCATTTTCAGTGGCAGTCGAAGTTGAAGGTGGATGACATAGCCTTTCATCAAAATGATAATTTTGTCTCAACTTTGGTCTACGCCTCCAAGAATCTTCTGTCCTGTCGAGTTTCCAGTGGTTTAAAATTTTATTTGGAAAAGGAGTTGCAGACCAAGGACCTCTCTCATCCATCAAAGATCGCAGCATGTGAATCCATTTTTCAGTAACATTTTGCTGTTGCTCTTCATGGCTTAATTGCACTGCTACTCGTCTATTTTCATCCCACGTCAGAACGGTTTTTAGAATGTTTTGCAGCTCACCATCAAATGCTTTCTTGCTGTTGCATTCTAAAGATAATGTTTCATTACTCCTTTCACCAAGGGCTTGCACTTGACAAGTACGATCAGATATCAATGTTTTCATGTATCTTGTTTCATCAGTGACCGCAGCAAGCACACGGTCTTTGTGGATAAGATTCTGAATTGAGCCCATTTCTTTGAAAATTCCACCAGAATCAGAGCTGTCATCCTTACTCATACCACTGGTGGCCAGGATGGATTTTCCGCAACCTATAGTTTCACGTATGAGGTGCGATATGACATGAAAACGAGCACCGTCATCTAACATTCCATACTGGGATCTAATATAAAGCAAACACCCAATAAAGAGATGCAATCTGCTCTTGCTTTGTTCATCCTCAGAAGCTAAGAAGGAAGGCAAGAGTGAGGTCACCTGCTGTACACATCTAGTGGCTTTTTCCAGTGAAGACATGCACAGATAAAGGGTGACAAGCCTAAATACGATTCGCGGGCATTTCTCCCCCCTTAGGAGCATAGCTTTATCGACATTTTTGTTAATTTTTCCACTCAAAGCACTGCCAATTCCTCCCGATACAACAACTGCGGCCATTTCAGCAGCTGGAACATTCAATGATTCTACTAATCCTCTTGCTCTCTGGCCAATAGAAGGACCAGTAGCTGTAGCTTTGGGAGAAATCTTCACCGGACCCCTTCCATTGATATCACATATTATTCTCCACAAATTATCATACAAATTCCACCATCTTTCATTGGTCATAAGTTCAGTTACGGTGGTGCACGACTGCTGACTTTCTGTATTTCTGGAAAAGATGGATGAAAGAAAACAGTATCAACAAGCAAGGAAATTACGCAGCAAACATTATGAATCAGTCACTTGAAAAGATTTCACTTTAAAACAATTCACAGGAATGTTGTATATTATCTGTTTAAGTAGCTCGTCATAATTTTACATATTGAAAACTTAAAACATAAAAAGAGCAGTGAAGAAAGAAACCAAGTTATAGGCTTTCTTTTACATAGAAAACACTAGCCTCATTTACCCAAACTCAGATATCATTGACTTGATTAGAAGGCCAGCTATGTTTCACAACAACAAAATCATGGGCCAAAAGTTATGCTACCCATACAGGCATCCTAAATTGGTTTCAATGGATCTACATAAGAGATGAGTGCATATTTTGTTACAACTTTATTACAGTTTATCAACTCCATATATTCCGTTTGTAAGAACTCTGAACACAGGTGTGTATATGGGAACCAAACAAAAGACGCCAGTAAAAATGAAATGCAGAAAGAAAATACCTAGAGGTTTCTTCGGTCAAAAATCGTTTGAAATTCTCATCTAAATCCAGACTGTTGTACTCACGGTTTTCAAGTTGTAATAAATCCTCTGAAAAATCAGCATTGGTTGCTGGAAAACTGCAAGAAATACTTGGGCATTAAGTCTCTACTATATAAAGTAACACAGATATACTTTTATCAGCAAAAGTAAACCATAAATACAATGAATTCTTTTGAGATTAGAGAGATTTGAGTGACCGTTAGTCAATCTAAGATGTTTACTGAATAATATAACTAAATACATTCACCACCTTGATTGACTTGTTCATAGCGAGTACAGTAGATGAAAGAATGGAAAGATAAGTCACTCTAGATAATCTAATATGCACCAAAAGATCTTATCATCAACCTGGTTTAAAAATCCTGGAAAACGTAGATAAAACCAACCCATAAAACCTCAACCAAAACTCCATAAATCGCAAGCAACGGGTACGATGAGAACGGAGTCTCACACGATTTTGCAAAGTGTCAAAAATGGATTTAATATACTTTAGTTGAAAAGTCAAATGCATCTCAAGATTGAAAAATGAAAAATTTGTAAGTCATACCAGGAGCCTACTGCCAAATTCATGGACAAGCATCTCATCGACCAGCCGTAGGAGATACAGCACATTGTCACGACATGGGTGCAAAAGGAAGATATTATCTTCAGATGAGAGTTCCACCAAACGCTGAATCAAGTCCTCATAGAGATCACGGAGAAAAGACTGGTACGGGACATCATTCTGTGATGATAAAGAATAAGCACAGAATAGCAACACATTTGTTCTAAGGTTTAAGAAAGAAAATCAGTTACATGTTCACTCTGCGAAAGAATGAAATTCACAGTTTCCTCAAGCTGCTGCCAACCTCCCTTCACAGATAAAATATAGTGGCAGAGAACAGCACAAAAAAGACCCCCTGACAAATTGTTGCTCACTTATTGCCAAGTCATCATGATTAAGCAACTCAGATTTGTAGTTTTTTATCACGTCAAGTTTCACTGACGCTGATAACCATGCACTCCATCCAAATTCCTACAAATACCATTTTGTATTTCAGTTGCCCATTTTAACACTTGCATATCTGAAAGTTCCGGTCATAGATGTCATTACCATCAAAGCTTCAACATTCAGAGGATTGGAATCAAGAAGATCCAGTATGTCACTGATTATCTTCATTCGTGCTAAGCCATCTTCACAGCCAGACAGGAATTTGAAAATAAAAACCAAAATTTGCGGAAGAAAAAAATGGGAATTGCTTGTTTTGCTCCTCTGCTTATCAACCTGGTTGTGTTTTTGCAAAACCTACGAGGAAAAAATAAGTGCTATATGATCTTTCAACTATATTTTCTTGAAAGCTGAGAGACAGAAAACAAATGATGAGAAAAATAGCATTCTTTAGCTGATACCTGTTTGGGACTGGCACCTCCAAGAAGAACATCAAACAAGGTTGCACGCAGGTTATCTGTCTGAGGATATTGGAACAATCGTTCAGACATGACCAAAAAAATTGGTTGCGTTCTAGCTCCAATTTTCTTATGCCCTTGTGATAGAGATTTCGTCCTTCCAACAGCAAGGTTGAAAAACCTAGGTCCTTTTTTCTCCAAAGGTACATCATATAGAAGCCTTCCAAGGAACTGAAGGCTGAGTAACCTTATAGGCTCGTAATCCCTGCCCAACTCAAAATGTGCAGATATGTGAGTACGATTGTGTATGTCAAAAAAATAGAGGAAACACTTCTCCTATATCTAGCCTAGTGCCAAAAACGTTTTAATATGTTTACCATATGGACAGACATTGCTTCAACTAGGAATATCCACTGGTTTTTCTATGCAACTGTAAACTCAATACCACAGATTTCGTTTGATATAAAGAATTATTGCACACAGAAAACTTGATGTTTATCCAGAATTTAAGCACGAACATAACAACTTGCCATGTTTACCATATGTGAGAAAGAGCAAGGAAGATTGTTGTTATGAATAAGGCTTTAGAAATTAGGGCGACTACAATTTCATTCAGCAGCCAGCATATTTTAAAAATTGGTTTCATTGTTAGCAATACTGGACTTGTAAGAAAACAAAAGAAAACATGCACAGATGATGTTTGACCTTTGCCTTAGCAAAAAAGCCAGAGTCTGTCGGCTTTACAATCTTTCCAAAACAGAGGAGTATCTATCTGCAGAAAAACTGTATCTTTCAACTGAATAACTTCAATGACGTACAATAAACCCCCTTCTCAAATTTTGGTAACACGAAAGTAATGATGGTTTTGCAGAAAACAGCAGAGTCACCCAGATTTGAAAATTATACGTATACTTGGAATCATCACATGTATCACACCTACCACAACACATATGAAAGCTGGTAGAGTAACAAAAAATTACCTCCGAAGGAGATTAACAAAAATATGACATCCACCGATAAGATTGACTTGTTCAAGAAAAGAAGGAATGACTGATGATTGAGAAATGGCACGGATAACCATATGCAGAACATCTTCAATGCAGGCTACATCCTGACATGTCTCAAAAAATGCTGCCAAAGCCTTCACGTCCGCTGATGTGATATTTTGCCTGAAAAAAGGGATATTTTTGAATAAATTGAAAACAAGGACTTTACCAATTAAGAAAATAAAAAGTTTTTCTATCATGTATTTTGAAGATACAGAAAAGGAGTATAAAATAGAGAGGTCTGATCATTGTATTTCACAGTGGATTACATGCCTCATACTCATTTCACCTAGGCTTAGCAAAAGGAGACGAATTTTATGAATTTCATCTCTACTTGGTCTTTCTGCAGTAGTTCTTTCTGGATACATAAGAGGCTTGCTTCCTTTAGCAGAGCGGTATCTTTCAGATTCCCAGTAAAAGTTCCATACTATGTCAATAACTCTTGGAAGTCGACAAAGGCTTCCCAGAAGTCGTGGGTCATTATCTAGCTGTTGGATGAGAAACATGTAAAGTTCACGCTGTACATTATAGGCCGCATGGATCCAAATGTGAGGATTAAGAAAAATGCTAGATATAGCATCCTCCACAAGCAGCTCAGAAAACCCTGGATAGAGAAAGAAAGAAACACAAATAAATATTTAAATAAACCAGACTGTGAGTTATAAGCAATTTGAATACAGAATTACCAAAAGAAGAAAGGCAAGAATCTGACTGTTACCTACGGAAAACAGATATGAGGAAATCCGATCATTTGAAAAAAAAAAAAAAAAACCACAAATAGAAAACGTTTTGACAATAATATGTAGTACCAGAAGTGACATACCCTAGCAGTAGTAAAACAAAATGAGGCATTCGCAACACATACCAGAACTTGCAATAACATTGAATAGATGTTTCAAGGACGAAAGTGTCTCTAGATTGAGTTGCTTCGGTTGAATAGACTGTAACAAAAATCCTAGTATGGGGAAACCAGAGAGAAGATGCATCTGTTGCTGATTTGCTGGATTTTCATCCAAGACAGAAGCAATAAGTTCAATAACTTCTGCTAACATACGCTCTTTTGCAACAGGCATGGCTAAAGAATCCTCTTTAAGTGTTTCACTTTCGCATCTATCAGATTGTGTAATTAGAGGAAAGAAAACAGATATCCCTCCAACACAGTAAATTATCTGCTGGAGCAAGCGCCGCGAGCATAACTGAGTACCAACCATAATATCGGCCTCAAATGCAAGCCTTTCTTGAAGTTGATCTGACACTCGAGACACATTGAACAATCTCCTACCATCACTCGCCTAAAAGTACAAAAGGAAACTTTTTTTTTGGTTAAATTGGAGAAAGAAAGTTCTTACTTAAGATGGTATTAAAATGGTGAATGACCTGCGCATTAAGTCCAAAGGAAACCTTAGATGCAAGCCCATCTTTTCCATCAAGAATACCACTAGGAAATGGATTATCAGAAAAGGGACCAATCATCTCATTCTCCAAGAATGCATACATATAACTTGGTCCTAGAGAATAAACTGCCTGAACTTGCTCAGAAGACAAGGTATCATTAAACAAGTATACGGGACCAATCTGGCCAAAAAAGGTAACACATCTTGGACGGATTCCAGGCCATTATTATCTTGGATATGTGGTAACGTGATTCTTGTACCAATTAAGCAGCTGGTAAGTACATCAGTAACTTTGGGATAGCTGAAAAATAAGATAATTAAATCAAGAACTGTGAAAATAGAAATAATCAAGCACCCAAACATTACTCAATGTGACTTGTCAATATATTAGTACAAAAAATCTGGACTCACCTGCATCTTTCTGATGACACAAATTCTCCATCAACATAACACCTCAGGAGGCTTCCACCCCAGAATGCTCTTCCAATACTATGAGATATACAAATAAAATGCCATTTTTTACAGACCAAATTGGCATGCGCATTTACACATTGCCGTTTCAAATTCAGAGACTGAAATAAGAGAAAATTGTATTAGAGGGAGGTGTAAGAATTTTAAACGAACGAATAAATCAGAATAGTTATGTCATTTTTCTTACAACATAGGATAGTCCATCCTTCCCAATAGCAGCAAAGCAACCCTTCCCATTTTTTGACATAAAACTGAAGATACCCATTTTCCCATCGTCAAGAAAGCTTTCTACTCTAAGCCAACAGCAAAAGGAGAACCCCTTATTCGCAGGCCACTGAACAGGAGTTCTGATTACAATGCCCTGAGAATGAAAAAAATTTACATCAGAGGTAAGAAGTAACAATCTGAAAATAGTCTGAGATTGTCTTCTTCACCAAGAAAACTGAAACACTACAGCATCATTCTCTCAAATAGAGTACCACCATTTCTTGGTTTTAAATTCAAAAACTTTCCACCTCTTAACCCCTAATACGTCTATACATTTACCATTCTGACATATTCATATAAAGTTATGGCAGCACAAAATAGACACTGGAAAGTGATTTAATCCAAACGAAGCTTTAACTAAATGATAAAGTACATCTCTCAACAAGTTGTTGCAATGCAATAATACACATTTTTTAAGCATGAATCATTTCTGAAGAGGAGAAAGACTTACGGAATCAACCCCGTTCATGTCAAAAAAGCCTGTTGGTCCTTTCTCATTCAGCATCGACAACAAACAAGTCAATAACTGTGAGCGGAATCTCTGTTGATTCCCCACTCTTTCACTCCGAAGAAGGGCAAAAATCTTACGTATATCCTTCCCAGAGATACTGTGGCCACCAATTGTCTGAGTCAGCTGTGTTATTTTCAAGATAACATTATCATCATCTTCCACAGAAAACCAATCGAGAAGAAGGTTAAGCATTCCTGCCCGAACACATGACGCACGATTTGATATTGAATCCCTAAGGAGTTGCTGAAACAAATTTAGCCCATAATACTGCAAAGACTCGCTGCTCTGCCAAATCATACAAATTCACAATAAAGATATATCCCAAAACCAAAATATGAGAAAAGGCAAATCCAAGTAAGTAGAATTTCACCAACCTTCTGAAGTACATTTAAGTAAAGTATGATAACATCTTCATTCTGCGGAGGAGGAAAAAGTTGCACATTAAACAGGACAATAGAATCAGCCACAGCGAACTCGGTATAAGCTATATCAAAACAGAAATCATTAACTGTACATTATGAAAACTGTATCACCTTTATGAGAGCACTGCCTTTATCATCAAATTTTCCATCAACAAGCATGTCAAGTAGTGCATCTAAGAGCCGTTGGGTGGGTTGCCACTGGAAAAAATCTAACAACAAGCTTTGCAGTGTCTGATAACCCTTTCCAGCAAGGGATTTAAATGCAAACTGAAAGACACAAGGAAGCAGCGGTAAAAAAGCTAACTATACTAGTTTAAGAGACCTTATCTTAACTCAAATATTCTTCCCAAACGAAAAAAATAACAAGTAATTTACTTTACTATCTAATAATTGAGATAAAGTTCATTTTCAGTATTCTTTCACTATATCAAGATAAGTAATGTTCACATGACATAAAGGAAAGCCTTATTTACATGAATAATAAGAAGAGGTGTGATGTTTGTATTTTGCTAACATTGTAGGGAGAAACTTTTTGAAGAAAGAATTCCTAATGCTACTAAACATGATAGAAATATCGACTATTTCAATAATCTCCCCCCTTTTTTCTCATTCCAAGGTGATAAGTGAACAAGCCATTCCATGTGACCCATACTGTAAGTAAAGAGGAAAATGAAAGAAGAAGCACCTTTGAGGCATCATTATTTGCAAGCAGGAAAGTTAGAGTTTGTAGGACATTTAAAACCAAGTTCTCTCCATTTGATTCATCAAGATTGCCATTTAAGAGAGAGACAATGTGTAAAAAGCACTCCCCCTCACGAAAAAGGGCTTGGTAATACTGAAGTAGCAAAACAATATAAGATAATAATTAGAGGAAACATGGAATAAAGATAAGGAGCTACAGCAGGAGTAGATGATGCTGAATAGAAGTTACAAACACTATGTAACAAACATAGATTCCTACCCTTGAATCAGTCTTGATCAAATCCCTCATACCCGCCAATAGATCAACAGATAGGTCAACAAAATCAATTTCTCTTTCCTTCACTTGAGTGAAAGTTTCTAGATATTTGGAACACACTTGCAACTTCGCACTTTTGTCTTCTTCACACACAGGCGTGATCTGAAAATTTAGATTAAAACAAAAAATTTATTCTCTTTAACAAGCTAAAAGAATAATTTAAACATTATAAATACGTATAACTGTTAATTTGAAAGAGATACCTTCATGATATCAATAATGTGTTTCATCACATTGTTTCTTACTGTTTTTTCCCAAAATAGCTCAAATAGACAATCAACACAAACAGAGCTTCGCAAAACATATATTTGTGCACCATCCGTTGATGAAAAAAACTCTGTGAAAATCCCCATGCACGACTCTACGCATTCAAACCAACAATCCTCATGACTTGAATCAGAGTTCTTGTAAGGTGAATCAACTATAGCTCCACTGTCAGTACTTTCTACTAAATGGCTAACACACCCAGACTTCCTACTTTCCTTGGCTAGAATGCAAGCCAGTTTGAGCACACGACAAGCTCCATTCAATGCTCTAAAGGAAAGTTTATTTTCATGTGAAAGCTGTAACGAGCGTAATAGTCGCTGTGAAAGACCATTTACGATTCTGGGTGTAGATGCAGATTGCTCAAGAGCATCTAAAAGCACAGACACACTGGGCTGCAATCACAAAAAGGCTAATTCATGGAAGCTCTCAAAGAGAAGTACAAACACATAGAAACGCATTTACTAGTGACCAAAAACTAAAGCTTCATCCATCTACATCATTGAATTAGAAAGTAACATCAAAACTCCCCTTTATGAGTAACATTTAATGAATTTCTTAGGTATCTAAGGACATTAAACCAAGCCACTAGCCAAGGAGAAGTAAAGCAACATGACTGTAACAATTGGTACGATTTTCAGAAAAATAACTTTATCATCTGGATATTGAACTAAATCCAAATTCTTGTCTCATTTGCAAACAATCAGTACACTTCAAAACTCGAAGCGAACCAGAAGCACCCGAGAAAAAAAGCTGTAAAAAACGAAATACATACCGAATGAGACGCAATGGTAGCCGCTTCTGCGATAGCGTCAGATTCCATTAGAGCAATCGGTTTCCTGTCAGATGATCTCCTCCAAGATCTCTAGCCAATGGTTCGATCCTACCAAAAAAAATCCAAATTTGGCGCATAACCGTTCTTCTTGTATCCACTGAGAATGGAATCGGCGAAGAATAGAGCTTCTTCAAGTTTTTGATAAGCTTCTGCTAAGAACTATCGAAGCATTTACCCCCAAATTCTGCAATCTGCAGAAACGAAAGAGTGCAGACAAGTATCAAGAATTTGCAAAAGCAGGTCCTCCTTTTTATTTAATACTTTATAAATTCCCCTTATTTTAAATTGACGATGTATAACAATTGTTTCCAAAATTAATGATAAAATATTAAATAATATTTTTTTATTAAAGGAATTTTTCAAATGAGATGTTCCTAACGATGAGCAGTAAGCTTCCTCTAAACCCTAATTGGAAAAATAGATCTAGTTTTGTGAAATTGGAAGAGGATTTAGGGTTCTTCCTTATGGAATTACCCTATGATTGTGTCTTGTTAGTATGTCTGGGGATTAAAGTCATCATCTCGGGTAACATTACCTCCGGAGATAATGATTCTAGTGTGAACCAGATTTATAGGGTTTTCACCCGAAAATCGAATATGGGTTTTCAAGGGATGTGGTGGTTAATTCGGAATCGATCTGGGAGAAGAATAATGGAGATTCTGACAGAAACTCCAATTATATCAATCTTAATTGTGAAATCGCCTCCTCAAATAGTCTATAACCAGAGGATTAGGGTGTTTAGGATTACCGTTGATAAGTTCGGAATACCGAGGTTCAATAGGTTCTTGTCCATAAGGGATAGGTCTGTAGCTAAAACTTCAGGGATACATAGGTGTATGCGGCGTTTGTTTGGGGATACTAAGTTCAAATCATTGAACATGATGCTTAGTGTCTACATGTCTGTGACTAATTCACTCTGGTTCATAAGGTTTACCTTTGCTATCTTGTTAAAAGGTCACTTATTAAAAAGAAGCTCTTGTATCACAGTTAGGGCTATTCATATGAGATTAGTGGGGCTAGATGGAAAATTGACTTCTCTGTTTGTTAAAGGGGGTATTGGTGGACAGACTATACATCGAACATGTTAAAAAAAAATTCATTGAGGGTGTGGTCGCTTTGACACTGAATGATGTGGCTTGGTTTTTTGGAAAATTATGGGACCAGGGTAACGGTTGTAAACAGACCTTGATCTATTCTGAATTTGACTATAACTGAGGTAAGTCTGTGATAATAATAGACTCCTTGCGTGGGCACTGGAATGTCCTAGAACATATAGGGCATACTAATCCTGATCAATACTATGCTAAAACAAAGGCAAGTGGTCAGGTTAATCAGAATGGTGAGATGGAAGGTAGATACAATAGGCATCGGGTAAAATTTGGTATAATCTTTATCAAAGTAAATTATCAAGTGTTTTGCCAATTTCAGTGTAATACACTTTTAATGCTCTGTACGTACGTTGTATGTACAATGAAATGAATGAATTGTGTACTGATACATATGGCTTTACTTGGTTTTTTGAGGTATGTATTCTCACAAATGGAAGAAAGGGGATCTCGAAAAGTTGGCGAAAAAGAACACACAATATGGTGGATTAGCAGGTTAGTAACTTGGAAGTTATCGCAATCGTTGAAAAAATTTAAGACCATCAACATATGGATCTAGTAAAGTACGAGACCTGCGAGGGTGTCTATGGGAAACTTGGCTAAAAAACTGTCATGTGTGGCAGGATTATGAATGGTTTGGGATTCGAATGTGGCGAGAAAGAGCCAATAAACGAATTGGATTACATAAAGGCGTAGTCTACAGAGCTAGACGCATATCAGAGTGGATATGGGACTATGAGGAATATTCCTTTTGGAAGTTTGAAGGTTGGTTTAATTCCCTGATACATAGGAAGAATTATCATATAAATAATGAATGTAGACATAATATATCCGATAATATGGGTGGTTCTAAATGGGGGATAATATCAATATTTAAATTTAAATTCATGATGATGTGGATAACCCCATATTTTGTGGTCAATATTTGGAGTTGCGTTTTCCATTGCCATATATATAATAATGGCAGAGATGAACTAATTCTCTGGACTAGGTATCAGAATTGGCGATTAGTTATTAATTGTGGGAGTCTGGAAAAGTTAAGAAGAAATCGGGTATACATGTCTAAGGGTTCTTCGAGCAGAACGATGGTCGAGAATAGCTCACCAATTCGAGCTTTAAAAATAAAGATCCCAAAGATAGATAATGCGTCCTTATTAGCTAGATCGTCTAGAGTACTGATGGGTAGATGCTTGAATCCCCAAAACCAGAATGTGGATACATTCTTATTTCGAATGCCACAATTCTGGGACTTGGTGGAGCAGGTCCGTGGTCTTAATCTGGGAAACGGTAGGTTTCAATTCGAATTTAAGATAGAGGATGACTTGAATCGGGTTCTGGAAAATGGAGCCATCAATTTTGATGGCTGGATGGTTGCCTATGCACCATGGAGGGCCATGGCGGGGGCGGAATATCCAAATATGATACGGTTGTGGGCTAGGTTCACTCTCCCATTCGAATACCGAGTAGAGGAAGTGTATAGAATTGTTGCGGAATCAATTGGTAGTGCAATCGAAATTGATGTCATAAAAGGAATGGTCCTTGTTGAGGTATCATGTTCAAAGCCTCTCATTTTTTCCTCGGTTTTAGAATTTGAGGAAGGGAAAGAATCCAGAATCCTAATAGAATATACACGTTTACTAGGATTTTGTAGTCTTTGTTTCAGAATGACTCATGATTCGACTAGGTGCTACAAAGCAAAGTCGAATAAAGTAGGAATTAGGGAGACTGAGTATGGTAACAATTTGGCATCTAGGAAAAATAAGAGTTACAAAGCTGCTATCACCTTGGGCCCTAATTCAGGTGGCACTACAGAAACTGGGAATGTGGATAAAAGGAGAAGCCGAGGGGTGAGTTCCCTTAGGCCAAGATTGGAGACATCAAAAAAGGTGCGGAGACCACTATTTTAGAATACAACGCACGGCTCATTGAAGCCTAATACTGCATAAATAGTTGTGGCGATGGAGGCTGAAACTGGACAAGCCGTGACTAGGACAGAACTGGAAAATCCACCAGATAAGGTGGAGAATGAAGTTGAAGCTGATCTGGCTGATGATGAGGAAGTAATGGGAGACGGAACAGAGTTAACACCGAGTGAGGAGGATGCTGTTAATGCATCAGGGGAGTTGGATTATGAATTGGATGACACATTGATGTACACATAGGCAGACCTCTTGGAAGATATGGCCTTTTGTGCTGCAGTGGCCAACGTGGAAACAATGACTGAGGCAGATCGCATCAAAATTAGTGACGAATTTGAGCAAACATTGCAGAAGTGTCGGGTACCTGAGCAAACCAAAACATCAGCTGCCACGAACAAGTTGACTTCGAAAACTACAACACCGATCAGAGGTGTTAAGTTCAAGAAAGCGCTGGCAGTAAAGGCAATGTCCCCAAGAAGGACTCCAAAGACAAAAGCAGTCAAGGAGAGCACAAGTAGGGATAAGGACAAAAGTCCAATGAAGTTTAAATAATTTTAAATGATTAAGGTTGTTTGTTGGAATTGTCAAGGGATTGGTTACATAATTTCAATTAATTATTTGAGAGATGTTTGGAAGCGATTTAGACCTGAGTTTCTATTTTTATCAGATAATTTTCTATTTATGGAAAAATTTCAAAAACATTTTGGATATAGTTTTTTAACAACTGTGGATCCAATGGGAAAGAGCGGGGGATTAGTATTATTTTACATGGATTATATGAATGTGATAATCAATCATAAAGATAAAAATATGATTGACATATCATTGGAACTGCATGGGCATAAATCATTTATTACATTCATTTATGATTGAAATATCATTGGAACTGCATGGGCATAATTCATGTTTGGGAAAGGTTAACTAGAATGGAAATTAATAGGACAGAGCCATGGTTGGTTTCAGGAGATTTTAATGAACTATCAGGTAATCATGAGAAGGTAAGAGGCATTATAAGACATGCTTCCCAGTTTGTACCATTTAATCAAATGCTACAGGATTGTGGTTTAATTGGTTTCCCAAAAATGGGTAATAGTTGGTCTTGGCGGGGTGTCAGGCAAAATGGAGTAGTGAGGTGTATTTTAGATAAATCTTTTGGGAATGCAGAGTGGCACAAATTATTTCCAATGTCAGAGATTGAATACCTAAAAATGATTGGTTCAGATCATAGACCTATTGTGTGTCGATTTACGGATACTATAAGGACAAATCGCCGTCAGTTTATTTTCGATAAACGTTGGATAGGAAAACAGGGTTTCATCGATATAGTTAAGACAAGTTGGGTTGGGAACAGTAAAAAAGGCAATTTTCAACTTACAGAAAAAATATGGGCATGCCAACGAGGTATCTCTAAATGGAGACACAATAGTATTTTACCGGGTAAACATATTATAATATATCTAACACATGAATTGGAAGTTTTGAAAAATAGGAAATTGCCAGAGCCTGAACGGATTTTGGAAGTTCAACGAGCCCTACGATACGCATATATCGAAGAGGAGACGTATTGGAAACAGAAAAGCCGAATTAAGTGGCTTACGGAGGGGGATGAGAATACAAAATTTTTCCATGCTCATATAAAACAACGCCAAGCTAGGAATAGGATAATTAGACTGTACACGAGGGATGATGTTTGGGTAACAAAGGAAGAGGATATTTACGCAGAAGCGACATGGTATTTTTCTGACTTATTCTCGAGTAACGGGAATTTGACTTAGGTAATGGGAGAATTGGAAACAAAGATAACGGACTTCGATAATCAATTATTGATGAGGAGTGCGACTGAAGATGAGGTTCATTGTGCTCTGTTTTCGATGGACTCATGTAAGGCACTTGGGCCAGATGGGATGACGACTTTATTTTTTAAAGAGACATGGGAAATTATTAAGGTTGATCTGATTAGATTAGTCAATAATTTTCTATCGGAGGGACGGTTTGATAAGGATTTAAATAGGACAAATTTATGTCTAATTCTGAAAAACTCTAGACCAACGAGAATGGTGGAGTTTAGACCTATTAGTTTATGTAATGTAGCATATAAGGTCATATCTAAGGTAATGTGTCTCAGACTGAGGAGCGTGCTGCCAAAATTAGTGTCAGAGACATAGTCTGCGTTTGTTGTCGGGAGACATATATCAGATAATATTTTACTGGCCCAAGAGATGTTTCATGCTCTCCGGACGAATCCTTCTGTGAAGAAGAAATACATAGCCGTAAAAACGGACATGAGTAAAGCCTACAACCGGGTATAATGGAATTTTGTTAAGATTTTATTACAAAAACTGGGGTTTTGTGAGACATGGATCAAATGCATAATGTTTTGTATTACAAGGGTGGAATATTCTGTTTTATTGAACGGTGTACTTGGGGGAAGCATCCTTCCTAAACGAGGTTTGAGTCAGGGGGATCCTATATCCCCATATATGTTTGTCCTCTGTACCGAGGTTTTAATAGCCAAGCTATGGGAGGCTGAACAGAGGAAATTAATTACGGGAATCTCTATTTCTCGGGATAGCTCGCCAATAACGCACTTGTTGTTTGCAGACGATAGTTTTTTCTTCTGTAAGGCCTCAAAGGAGGAAACACAACAAGTATTGTGTATACTTAGAGAATATGAGAGAATGTCGGGCAAACAAATTAATTTTGAGAAGTCATCAATTCAGTTTGGTAATGGGATCTCGTCGAAGGTCAAAGAGGAATCACATCAGAGTCTAGGTATTCATAAGGTGGGAGGTATGAGTTCGTACCTAGGATTACCTGAGAATATTGGCGGATCGAAAACGAAAATTTTCGCCTTTGTGAGAGATCGTCTAAGCGAAAGGATAAATGGGTGGTCTGCTATAATATTATCGAAAGCAGGAAAAGAGGTGCTGATCAAATCAGTTTTGATAGCCCTACCGACATATGCTATGTCATGCTACCGGCTGCCAAAGTCAGTTATTTACCAATTGAACTCTGCAATTGCAAAGTTTTGGTGGTCTAATTCTGAAATATCACGTGGGATTCATTGGCAGAAATGGAGAGAAATTTGTAAACCAAAGGCCAAAGGTGGTCTAGGGTTCAGGGTACTGGAGGATTTTAATACTGCTTTATTTGCAAAACAATTTTGGCGCCTTATAGATTCACCAGAATTATTATTTAGTAGAGTGATGAAAGGTAGATATTTCAAGGACACTTGTCCGATGTTAGCATCAATTAGGGCTAATTCTTCATATGGCTGGCAAAGTATCTTATCTCCAAAACCATTGGTGATGAGTGGGACGATAAGAAAAATTGGAGATGGAAGGAGAATAAAGGTTTGGGATGATCCATGGATCCCTGATGTTTTACCTAGGCTGGCTATCAGTACGCCTCTAAATATTTTCCCTCACCTTACTGTGGACCAGTTTATTGACCACAGAACGGGTTCTTGGAAGGAGACCTTGATTAGGCAATACTTTGATCTGATTGATGTCCAACTTATTTTAGGGATACCTATCTCGCGTAGAACGCGCCATGATTATCGGGGATGGCATTTCACAAGGAGTGGACGCTATTCTGTCAAGTCAGGCTATCTTGCCGCCGAAGAAATTTTGCAGACAACTTCAGACTTGATAGGACCAAATTTTCGTGCTATTTATGAGACAATATGGAAGGTCAATGGTCCGACTAAGATTAAGCACTTCTTGTGGCAAATATTTTCAGGGAATGTGGCGGTCAGTCGAAACTTGAGCTCTCGGGGTATCAATTGTGATCCCACCTGCTTACGATGCGGGGCAGAGGAGGAGACCATTAATCATGCGGAGTGGACCCTCGTGATATCAATACACGAGTCTTGGACGAATATGCGGAATGGTTGGAGGCACGCTCAATAGCTTCGATACCACGATCTTTGGCACTGAGTCAAACAGGGACACTAAGATCCTCGTGGATTTTCCCATCTACAGCTAATTCAGGGTTCACGAGCTACAAATGTTTTGTGGACGCTTCCTGGAAGATCACGGACCAACGATCGGGTTTAGGGTGGTTCGGCTTCCAGATTTAGTAGAGGGTGTCTGTGCAGGAGCTAGGAGTGTTCATCGGAGTTTGTCAGCGCTACATGCAGAGATTGAAGCTGTCTTATGGGCTATGGAATCTATGTTAGCATTCCAAGCTTTGGAGGTGGAGATGTCGACGAACTGTGAAGTGGTGCTGGAGGTATTCGCTAAGCCGGAAGACTGGTCGGCTTTCCTTCCTTACCAGGACGAATTCACGCGAGTCAGACCTCTTTTTCATCGTTTTTGCTTACAACCATTCCGCGCCATCTCAACCATAAGACTGATTCTCTCGCACGATTTGTCAGGGAGACAAGTTATAATTGATTGTAATCGTTTTGTGCCTTAGCACGTTATATAAAATATCAGTTGACAAAAAAAAATTTAGATGTTCCTCCATCATTATTGAGAGACTCTACTAATAAAAACTTATTTATTTGATATTTTATCATTAAGTTTTATTAAATAATAATTGTTTATTATGAGACTCTTAAAATTTTGAAAGATTGTTTGATTAAAAGATATTAATGTAGGAGAAATTATCGTCGTAAATGTTGTAAGTGATCATTTCTTATATAAGCTTTTCAAATAAGAGATTAAGTATTTATCCAAACAAAATTACTCAATGTGCGACTCCGTAAACCTTCCAACATGTAATTTATTTTTAAAGACGGTTTTTGTGTCAAGAATATAGTATAGCCGAGGCTGGCTTCAGTCAATACTCTGTCAAAGGTATGACACTCACTTGTCCTTCTCCCTGGTAAGTTTAAGTGAAGAGAATTGAAGACTCAACAAAAGCAGAGCCCAACTGCTTGAAGAACCTCCTTCTCTCAGCCCAAAATCATCAATCCATAAAGCCCAAAATAGAGAAGAAGTCACTCTCAAGTTTCGGCAAAAACCTGCAACCTACTACAGCAGAAGCTATCTCTGTAAAAACCTGTTGCTACAGAGTAAAGACTAGAACAAACAGCATCAAAACTCAACCATGGTTGCTTTGTCATAACCTCAAGTTTTTTGCTTTACGATTGTATAAGTAGAACATCTCATGTTATGTAAAAGAAAAGTTGAAAAAGTTCAGTTAATTAAAAAGAAAAGTCTCTATTTTTCTCATCTTTTACATGGTTTCAGAGCCTCGATAAAACCTTAAAAAAGTCATCAATGGCGGCTCAAAATGAAAGGTATCCCATTCCAAGCAATGTTCATGTTTCCAGTTCTGTCAACATTAAACTCATTGATCAAAACTATCTTCTGTGGAAGCCACAGCTTAAATCCCTTCTTTCTAGTCAAAAACTCTTAGGCTTCGTCAATGGCAGAACCCCTGCTCCACCTCTTACTGTGATGGTAAGGAACGGAGAAGCTGACACAGAAATCAGCAATCCCCTCTTTGAAGCGTGGGAGTGTATAGATCACCTTGTACGCTTTTGGTTGTTTGGGTCTATCTCAGAAGACGTTCTGGGGTTTGTTGTTGGGTTGTCCACCTCTCAAGAAATATGAGGGTAACTAGCAAAACATCTAAATAGAAGCTCCTCTGCTCGTGTGCTTGAGCTTTAAAGAAACCTTCAGCTTATCAGCAGGAAAGGTAAGTCTTTTTCTGAAGCTATGCAAATTTTCAACTTTCTGAATGGTTTGGGAAGGGAATACGATCCCATTTGCACAGTCATTCAGCATTCCCTGAATCGCTTTCCTCGACCATCTCTCTCTGATGTTATGGCTGAAGTCTCTGCCTTTGATGCTAGACTTCAGTCTCATGAAGATTCTGAATCCAGCTGCCTATTACACACGTTGGATCAACAAATCTTGCAGTTTAAACAAGTAATTTGCCTTTGAATGAAGTTTTGGTTTGTCCTACTGTTCAAAAGTCTCTATTGTCTGTTTCAAAACTCTGTGAAGATTACCCATGTGGTGTGTTCTTTGATGCTAATAAGGTCTACACAGTGGATCTGGAAACACGGAAGGTGCTAACAAAGGGACCAAGGCGTGATGGGTTATATGTGTTGGAGAATCAGAATTACAAAGGGTTCCACTCATCAAGACAAAAGGTCACCAATAATTCCATCTGGCATCACTGATTAGGATATGCTAGTAATTATGTTCTTTAACACTTGCACAAGATAAATTCCATCTCCATAAATAAGAATTCTGTAATCTCTATTTGTGAGTCATGTTAGTTTGGGAAAAGTCTCAGTCTTCCTTTTTCAGTTTCAGAGTCTGTGTCTCTAGAACATCTATATAAAGTTCATTGTGATCTTTAGGGACCTTCTCCCTGATACTACGAGTTTTAACACTATATCCTACTGCAAGTGCACAGTAAACGTAATAGTATTTAGGGATCGAATCCACGAAGAACCAAGTTACACTGTCAATTTCTATTGAATCGCAAGCTATATCAATCGAATAAAGGAAGTGAATTCTAAAAACTTTAATGTGAATGTAATCATATAACTAAAGCAATCGGATGTCGGGTATTCATTCGGGAGTTAGAATTCTTGTCAGGGAAACTATTCAGGAACTACTCTAATCTTATTCTCGGCTTGAACACAAATAAAAGTAAACCAATTCTCGTTGAACCTACCCCTCTATCAATAACCTAAAGGTCCTAACTCTTGTTGGTTTTAGATTATAAATAGGCTTTATCGTTTAGGTTCAATTACCCACAATCCAACCTAGCATCAACTCTCATTGGTAGTGAAGGAATTGCTCTTCTAACCTAGTTCTAGTTCTTAACAATCTTCTGGAAAGTTAACAACCTAAAATCATCGACTAGGTGATCAAGCTAATATATGCATTGGACTCAAGTATTAGAATGAGAATCATCTATTCATCTATCATATTCGTTCCCCAACAGTGAATTCTAAAACCCTAGA
Source organism: Lepidium sativum (assembly GCA_023374145.1). Taxonomy (NCBI): domain Eukaryota; kingdom Viridiplantae; phylum Streptophyta; class Magnoliopsida; order Brassicales; family Brassicaceae; genus Lepidium; species Lepidium sativum. Next base: position 3,671 of record JAKUCM010003892.1, on the reverse strand, counting down.
ATCCCTAAATCTGATCTAAGATCTACTCTGTCATAGAACAACAAATTTGGCAAGTCATGATGAACTGAAATTGAAATTGCGTTAAGAGAGATAAAGAGGATTCATAAATTCTTCTCAAGTATGAAGGAATCTTCTTCCTAACTCACAAACTCTGTAAACTTCGTCTCTCACAACTCAAAAACGGCTCTCAAAATAAAATAGAAAAAGAGTATTTATAGGGCCCAAAACAAGAGCTGAAAATTGCGAAATTTGGTTTCTGCAGAGGGCATTGATCGATCTATCCTCGTGTGGACCGATCGATCAATGGATATTGAGTCGATCTCTCAGAAGCCAAGTCATTCTTTGGATCGTTTGCATAATCCTTGTTAGAGCATTGATCGATCGGTCCTTCCTTTCGTGGAGAATGCCAGAATATGCTTCAAACCTCTCCAAAGTCCACCTTCAAATATGATTCCAACTCTGAATGTTTTTTACTTGAAATCTCAATAAAACATAGACGAATTTCCCAAATATAACCGTAATAATGAGTTCAAAACCGGCAAAATATGAGGAACATCACTTTCAATATTTTAGTTCAAGGATTTAAACATTATGTGGTGCTTATTGATGATTTTTCTCGGTTTTGTTGGGTTTATCCTCTCAAGCTCAAGTCTGATTTCTTTGTTGTCTTTAAAATGTTTCAAAGTTATGTTGAGAATCAATTTGACAAGAAAATTAAAGTGTTTCAAAGTGATGGTGGCGGTGAGTTTGTTAGCAATTGCTTCAAGGCTCACTTATCATTACATGGCATCAAACATCAAGTATCTTTCCCACAAACTCCTCAATGATGTTTCATAGCAAAGTCCCTCTGAAATTTTGGGTGGTAAGCTTCTACACAGCAAATTACCTCATCAACATTCTTCCATCAGCAGCTCTTGACTTCAAAACTCCTCATGAGCTGCTCTTTCTGTTGGGAATGTCCTGCAATCATTTGTACTTACTCGTGTGGTCGGTTCTAACATCGAGAATAGACAAAGTCATATGGTACTAGGGGTTGTAATGGCTTGTTATAGTCCACTTATAATCTGTGAGTTGAGATACTCACTACTAGTACTATATGATCCTATTGGGTCACACACCTAAGCAAATGGAGACAATTCAATAGGGAATGATCATTATAGGAATGATTCATGACTTGATCATAATAATACATGGTTTCGGATTAGAATATGTGTTTTGGGTCATGCCTAAATTAGTCATAATTCAACTATGAATTAATTAGGTGTTTTGGGCTGGGCCTAAATTAATTCTAGTTCAACTAGGAATTAAGTGTTTTGGGTCGGGCCTAAATTAATCCTAATTCAACTAGGAATTAATTAGGTTAACTTAAACTCCCTATATATATATTGATATAAGGCACGAGTTTGAGGTGTGAGAAACCCTAATCGCTCATTGCACAAGTCGAAACCCTAAGAGAATTGCACACAAAGTTATAGCAGACTTCTCTCCTACTTGCGTGCGTGTGGACTATCAATAGAGGTGTTACACTTGGAGCACTTGCTGATCTTATATCTGATCTTATCTCCGCTGCACCAATCAAACTTCAGGTATAATCGAGTTCCCTATTTTTCAGATTCAATTAAGTTAATACAAGACCTATGGCTTAGGGTTTTTGCTAGATTAGTCAATTGATAATTGTCGAATTGCTTTAAAACTTAACAGTGGTATCAGAGCCAGGTTGTATTTATATTGAAGTCTGATGTTTTCATGCTTGATTGATTGATTGATTAAAAGTTTGTTTTAATTGAATTACAATGCATGATTAAGGTTTTGTTGAAATCGAAAAATCAGAGTAGGTTGTAATCTTATTGAAATCTGATGTTTTCATGCTTGATTGATTGATTAAAAGTTTGTTTTAATCGAATTAGAATAGCATGATTAGAGTTTTGTTGAAATCGAAAAATCAGAGTAAGTTGTAATCTTATTAAAATTTGATGTTTTCATGCTTGAGTGATTGATTAAAAGTTTGTTTTAGTCGAATTAGAATTGCCTGATTAGGGTTTCATTGAAATCGAAAATTAGGGTTTATGTTTTCGGGTTTCTGATGTGATAAACCGAAATAAAATATAACCTAATTTAAAATAGCTCTGAATGATCAGATTTAATGAGATTAGACCGGATCTGGTTTTTCTCGCAATCGGTTTAAGAAAAATTATACCAAGTTGGAGAAGAACCAGCAGGTGCCAACCGGCACAGGGGTCAAGATTAGAAAATTCATAAATAAAATTTTAAAGCCTTTGATTTGATTTCTTTGAGTTTTAAAATCCCCTTTTAACCCTCTTGAGTGCATATATGATATACATTCAAGCTAAAGTTTAGTTCCTCAAACAAATATCAAGAAATTGAGGTCTTTCCAATTCACGTCAACTGTCAAGGCTCGTTTCATCGTATGGTGGGCTAACTCAGGTTAGGTACCTACTTTGACATGGGTGAGACAAATGGTAACTGTTACCATATGACTATGAGATTGGTTTACTTGACTGAGCTATCAAGACCGTCTTGAGCTTTGAGACATCGGAGTGATTTTGGCATATGAGATGTCAAATCACGACCGAGAGTTATATATGTGATATAACTATCAAATATGTTGCTTACATAAATAACTAAGGTCTGGGGTAATGAGCTCAGCTCACTCAGATTTTTCTGAAATTTGGATCTCGGGATCATTGTATTCAATCGAAGAACTATTGACTGAACACAATGTGAGTTTTCTTAAATATGTTAAGATTTCTAACACTTAAACCATCATAACTAAAACTCTTTACCTCTCTTAATTTCAGCTATAGCGAACAACAACAACAACCACAACTCATTCTCCCTTTGATCTGTCCTTGAGAAGGACAAGTTGAATGGGAAAAATATCCTAAGTTGGCACCGTAACCTGAGAAGTGTTCTTAGGCAGGAGAAGAAAGACTATGTTTTGGAACAAGTCTTGCCTCCTAGACCGGCTGCCAATGCCACAGTTGCAGCTAGGAATGCTTGGGATAAGCATTCCAATGATGTGATAGATATGCAATGCTTGATGCTTGCGACCATGACCTTGGAACTGCAGGTGCAGTACGAGAATGTGGTGTCACCCATCGAGATCGTGACTGGCCTGAAGGAAATGTTTCAGGAACATGCACGACATGAGAGATACCAAACGGTGAAATCTATCATTGAATGCAAACTATCTAAGGATGGTTCGGTGAGTTTTCATGCCATGAAAATGATGGGTTATATTGATAATCTGACTAAACTAGACTATCTATTTAGCCAAGAGTTGGCTACGGACATCATACTTTAGTCGCTTCCGTCTTGTTATCATTAGTTCGTATTGAACTACAATATGAACAGTATGACGAAGACGTTGACTGAGCTGCATGGAATGCTTAAGACAGCAGAGTCGAATGTCAAGAAGGGCGCCCCGCCAGTACTCTTAGTGCAAGGGGGGTAAATCATTTAAGAAATGTGGGAAGGAAAAGGTTAAGGGAAAGGCTAAAGCTGACCCAGTTGTGAACCAGGAGTCGGCAACATCCATACCCAGAACCAGGCTCGGTCCATCTAAAACAGGCGTTTGCAAGGGCATTGGAAAAGAAATTTCAAGAAATATTTGGAAGATTACAAGAAGATGAAGAAGCAATATGATGTTC
>JAKUCM010003891.1:0-32276 GCA_023374145.1 Lepidium sativum | reverse complement strand
GGTTCTTGAAGAATCTTCCAGTGATTTGATGGATGAGAACAGAATGGGTAGTCAGTTTCAAGAGCCTGAGCAGGCCGATGCAAAGCCTTGACACAATAATGCAGATCATATCAGAGGCTACGATTCCCACAGTTCGTAATCGTTGCCTCGATGATTTCATGGCTGATAACCTGGACCTAGACGATGACATGGATGACTTTGATTCTGAATCTGAGATTGATGTTGACAGTAGCGGAGAGATAGTTTATGCTCTCTGAGATTTGAGGACAAAAGTCTGTTTTGTCCGTACTGTTCAGACAACATTGGAGTGTTGTCTTAGCTCTCCTCATCGTTGATTTTTGGATCGTTTGTTGTTTTTACTCTACAATGCTTGGTTTCACATACATAGATGCCTATTTATATATATATATATATATATATATATATATATATATATATATATATGTAATGTATTATAAACTTTTTTTGAAAATTTCTCTTGGTTAAATCACTATGGGCACAATGTAGTTTTCAAAGAGCTTAAAGAAATTTTATTGAAACGTAAAATGAATAGAAAAACATATGATTGCCATCATTTATTTATACGGAGAACTAAGCTAACTATTCCTAAAACTTAGCAATTCAAAGTTCCTTAAACTAAGACTTAACAGAAAACTCAAAAAACTTAATGACAGTCAAAGACTAATTATTCTCCAACAACTCTAAACTGATTCTAAGTCATATTCCAACAAAAACTTCTCACTGCCTCATAATTCGCAACTCTTCTTCCATTGCATCAATCCAGTTTTGCTCTTCGATGAAAACGTCATTTGAGATCGATCTTTACCACAACCATTGTTTTTCCTTCATGAGATCTAGATGAAAACTCTTTGCTATCATTTTTATTTTGAAACAATCATGACCTGCAACATCTTGAATCAAGCACAATTTTTCTGCAAATATGACCTTGTAACCCTTTTCAAGGAGTTGTCCAACACTTGTAATATTTTGGTTGATTTAGGGGACAAAAATACATCTTGGATGAACTTTAAACCTGCTTTGTAATGCCATTGTACCTTGACCCTTTGCTGTAAGAAAAAGCTCCATTTCCAATTCTTATTTTGGAGTGACACTTTTGTCCATCACTTTGAAGAGTCCCTCATCATTTATCATGTGGTTTGTGCACCCACTTTGATTAACCATGATTCATTCGACGTAAACGTTGCTTCAAAACATGTTGCCTACATAACAAATTTTCTGGATCTGCTTCAATAATGGCATTTGCTTCTTCTTTCAGTTGTCTTGCAAACTTTTTCTATGTGTCTACTTTGTGCATTTATATCTGGCCCTCCACCAACACTTTCTCTATAAGATATTAGAAGTGGATTTTTATTCATTTGGTACTCAAAACACAGAAAAAAATCAAACCCCAAAATCTTATTTCAATAAAAAAAAATTTCGGGTTTAAATTGGGTATTACCCATAATAAATGAGTTTTTTGGGTAGCACCCTTTTGATTATACGTTCTCTCCGCAACAGACTTCATCAGCGCCAATTTGTAAATCCTCTTTCTTCATAATTCTCAAATTTTGCATGAAAAACTTCTTCCATGGTTCCTTCTTCTCGCATATATCTTCTTTGTTCTTGAGCATCGCATTTACTAACTCAGCTAATGTGATTGTTGATAAATCTTTTGTTTCCTCCAATGAAGAGATTTTTGCTTCATATGTTTAAGGTATGGACACAAGAATTTTCTGAACAATCTTTTCGTCTGAGAAAACCTTGCCTACTATGAGTAGTATCTTGTTGACAATACCCAACAGCTTGTTCGAGTATTCCTTTATCATTTCGATTCCTTCATCTTCTGCATCTCAAAATTCCCCTAATTAAATTGAGAATTTGCATATTCTTACCTTGATATTCCCTTTTGAGATAATCCCAAATATCTTTGGGCAAATCCCAAATTCATGATTCATGTGAAGATATGCTCAAACACTCCTGAGAATATTGTCGCTTTTGCTTTTGCCTTTGATTTCATTGTCTTCCTCTCCTTATGATTCTTCACCTGGGTCATGATTGGATTTGCAGGTAGGGCTGAACTTCATAGTATCCTCCACAGCTTCCCATAAATCAACGCTTCTAGGTAAAGAGTGATTTGGACTGCCCAAGCTTTCATAATTTTCCCCATCAAAAACAGCTGATGATGCTGTGAAGTGTGTGTTTGCCTCCATTTCTCAGGTAATTGAAAAAAATGGCTCACAGATCCCTCAAGAAAGAAAGAAGGAGGCTCTGATACCATTTGTTGTTTTAAAAGAGCTTAAAGAAAGATTTTAATGAAACGTAAGGCATATTCCAACACACAATTTATATAAAGTATATGGCTTTGGTTTTTAGGAATCATCATAACCTCGAGACTATGAGAATTAAAGGGAACATTACAAATTATTTGAATGTCGAATTTACATGTTCTATTTGCATTTATACCACATTTCAGAAATTTGACACAATTGGTCACATCAGGAAGGATCATCCCCTGACCCTCCAGGTGAATCGAAGTCCATGGTCTTTGTTCCGTTTCCTTGAAAACCAGTGAACGTGGGCATCAATCTTCGGTTTAGATTCACTAGGACGAAAATTCAGCAATTTCTTCTGAAGATCCTTGTGCTTCTTTGACGACAATTAATTGACGCATAATAACTCAAGTTTAGTGTTCATTTCCGACAGCTCGGCCATTTGTGCTTTCACATCTGCCCATTGATTGACTTGAACTTTCACATTTGCCATACATTCTAATGAATGACCTCCTCCAACCAATGAAGAGTTTTTTAACAATCAATTAGGATTATTTTTTTAAATAAAATTTTAGTTTTTATTTAAATTTTAACTTTTTAAAATAAATGATCCAATTTAAAGAATACATTTGGTGAGAGAGTCCTTTAATCTCTTGATTAAGAACAGATCATTTCCTTCTCTCTTACTTTTTCTATTTTTTATTTAAATAATTTAAAAAAAACGGAGATAAGAGCCTTTCATTGGAGGTGTTCTAACTCTTTGATTTTTCTGTATACCTAAAAAATAAAAAACACAGGTTATTTTCATTTGAATTATAAGGTTTTGTTAGACTTAATGTTAGGGGACTAGAAAAAGTTATACGTATTATAACCACAAGCACAAATGACCATGGTAAAAAAAAAAAAATACTCATGAGTGGTTTGCAATTCGTGTAATCTCAAATAGTAATAACAATAAGATATTTTTCGTTAACTAATAAGATATATACAAACCTGAGCTTCTTGATTACGTCTCTACGTCTGAGTTCTGCATATCTCTGTACAAGAACGACAGCCGTTTCAAGGAGATGCTTGAGATCTTCGATGACTCCATATCTTTGCTAAGCTTATCAAGTTGATTCACCAACGGAGTGATGCTAACGATCGTAGTTTTAAGACTATCCAAGATGAATTTTGTTGTTCGAGATCTATCTTTTGCATTTTTGATCTCGTCATGATGGCGTTGGAGGACAAGTCCTAGACTAGCCCCTGCAATAACCTCTACGACGACTGATATTGTTTCTCGATACTAGGCTTTGGAGTTGGGACAACTCAATAGCCTTTGTTTTGGAGATTAAGTATATGTATATATACACACACATTTATTAGTATTATTATTATTATAATAATTATTATTATTATATATGTTTAACAAGTTGACGTCCAATACGTTTCTTAACAAAACGAGTTGTTTTTAATTTGGGAGGCCTACTAAGAGACATTGACTTAGACTTATAGCATTCGTCAATTCTTGGAGACATATTCATGAAAGTTGTTGTGGTTATTAAATTACCAAGAAGATGGTAGAGTTACGTGTTAGCAATAGTTATTAGAACCTGAAGAACTAAATAATACTAGATTGTTTAAATTAAAAGATTACAATGACTACTACTTAATGAGAGAGACTATCAGATTCCTTAAAAATAGAGACGGCAAGTATCATTGACTTATTCAAACTTGACCTAATCAAACACATATACAAACTTAACGAAAGACCCTAATTTATTTGTCAATTCCTCCCCTAAACTGGAAACACAACTTTTCCAATTTACTCCTTCTTCTAACATAAACCCAGTTCCGTCCTCAGCTTATCGAACACATCAAGCTTCATTGCTTTTATCATGATATCTGATAGTTGTTCTTGTGTAGAATAATACTCCAACTCAGTTATTCTATCATTGACCAACTTACGAAGAAAGTGATTCCTGACATTAGGTCTGGGCATTCGGGTACCTGAATCCGATCGGGTCGGGTTTTTTGGGTTTCAGGTATTTCGGGTTTACCAATACAAGACCCGATCGGATATTTTTTGCGGGTCCGAATCAGGTTCGGGTATCAAATTTTGGGTCGGATTTGGATGATCCGAATATTTTAATCAAAATATTTTCAAAAAAAACAGTTTTAAAAATCACAACTTATTAATCTATTTAATATTTTAGTTTTATAATGTTATATTGATTATAAATTGATTAGCTTTTTAGATTTGTAATTACAATTTTAAATATTTGTGTAACTATAAGTATATATATAAATATTTGTAAATATATTATATATTTCGAGTATTTCGGGTACCCGTTCGGGTTTTGGGTTTTACCCGATCGGGTTCGGGTACCCGTATTTTCATAATGTAAAACCCGTTGGGGTATTTTATAGATTTTTGGTTCGGTTCGAGTTCGGGTATTTGAGATCGGATTCGGGTTCGAGTTCGAGTTTCAGATATTATGCCCAGGCCTATCTGACATGGATGTGTTTATTTCTCCCATGTAGGACTGGATTTTTTGACAGTTTGATTGTTGAGCTATTGTCACATAGCAATACCGTTTTCTCCATTAGAACAAAGCCAATCTTCTCCAACATGTTTCTAAGCCACACAGCCTGACATGCACCATTCGCAGGTGCTACGAACTCTGCTTCTATGGTAGACAAAGTGACAATTGCATGCTTCTTAGATGCCCACGAGATAGCCCCTTTTCTGAACAGAAATGCATACCCGGAGGTGCTTCTTCTGTCATCTTAATCTCTTGTATAGTCATTGTCCACATACCCCATCAATTCCTCTTTTTCACCTTGTTTATATTGAACCCCAAAATCAACTGTTCCTTGCACATATCGTAGGATTCTTTTGGCGGCTAGCATGTGTTGTTCAGTTGGCTCATCCATGTATCTACTCACGAGATTCACTGAGTAGATTAAATATGTGGCCCAGTCCCAAAAAGTATTTCATTCTCCCCATGTCACTCATAGCAAACTCTCTGTTCATGGAAGCCTTGAAGGACTCTAGCATTTCCTCTGAGTTATTTGTGTAGATGAGATCATCTACGTAAAGGCTAATGATCAAGAGATTGTTCCCTTCTTCTCTTACGAACATGGTGTGCTCGCAGTAGCACTTCATGAACCCTTCACGCTGAAAGTAGCTCTCGGTCACACTGTACCAGGCTCTCGGTGCTTGCCTTAAGCCGTATCACCTTCTTTAACTTAAATACTTTCTTTTTTTCCTCAGGTCTGAACCCCTTTGGCTGCTCAATATACACATCTTCTTGTAATTCTCCATGGAGGAATGTGCTTTTGACGTCTAATTGATATACACTCCACCCTCGTTGTGCTGCCAGAGACAAAATCAGTCTTATAGTATCCCACCTAGCCATTGGAGCATACACCTCATAAAAGTCGATGCCCTGAGTTTGGTGAAACCCTTTATAAACGAGTCTCCCTTTGATTTTATCCACTTCACCTCTCTCGTTGAACTTTTTCTTGTAAACCCACTTAACTTCAACGACTTTAGCTCTTGCTGGTAAGTGAACAAGTTCCCAGGTGCCATTCTCCTCTATCGACTTAATCTGAGATTCCATTGCATTCCTCCACTTCTCATTCTTTATCGCTTCTTCGTATCTGACTGGACCATCTTCTTCTACAAATAAAGCAACAATTTCTTCTCTTATGAGTTCACACTCATAATCTTTCATCCAGACAGGTTTCGACAATGTTCTCTCTCTTCCTCTTCTTCTCAAACTCGTTTCAAGTGGATTTGTCTGAGTTTGCGATCCTCCAACCTCAATCGCATGATCATCTTCCCCACGTTCAACTTCAACATCATCATTAATCTCTTGTATTTCTTCTCTTATCCCTTCTGGATATTTCTCTTCCTCTTCTCACCAAAAACAGAGATAAACTTGTCATCTTCTGTTTTTTCTTCCCAATTCCACGCCACCCTTTCATCAAAGATCAAATCTCTGCTCACGATATTTTTTTTTTTGTTGCAGGAACATACCGTTTGTATGCTTTTGGCTCCTTGCAAACACCAAACATAACACATTTCACATTCTTCTCGTCGAGTTTCACTCGCCTTTCATGTGGTATCAACGCGAACGCTACGCATCCAAAAACTCTGAGATGCTCGACAGATGGCTTGTAGTTACTCCACTTCTCCACCACAGTTACATCTCCAAGAATTGTTGTTGCTGATCTGTTTAGTATGTGAACTGCTTCTGGCCAGAACCTCACTGCTACCTTCATCCCAAAGAGCATACATCTCACCATATTCATAATACTTCTATTTTTTTCACTCTGCAACCCCATTATGTTGGGGGTGTGTAAGCTGTTGTGAGCTGTATTTTGATGCCATTCTCTGTACAGAAGATATCAAACTCCCTTGATTTGTAATCTCCTCCACGGTTAGTTCTTAGGCACGCCAACGATTCACCAATTTCCTTTTCTGCAGCTATCTTGAATTCCTTGAAGGCTTTAAGTGCTTTTGATTTTTCTGACAACAAAAACATGAAGCACTTGCGACTGTAGTCATCGATAAAGTTGATGACATACCTTTTACCACTATCTGAAATAGGTCATATCGGACTAGATATGTCGCTGTGCACCAACTCATGTCCATGACTTGCTTGCCAGTTGCTTTGCTTCAGGATGTTGGTATGGTTTTGCTTCCCCTTCATACAGACCTCACACACACCTTCTTTCACATTTACTTTAGGCATTCCTCTGATCATCTCCTTTTCGACAAGCTTCTTTAAACTATTTTGGTTCAAGTGACCGAACCTGCTGTACCAGATTCTTTCTTCTGTTTCAACAGAACTCTGCAAGAGTTTCTCTTTGATCTCTGCATTGGCACCTAACACCTTCGTTGTGAATACAAACATCCTGCTTGTAGTCATGTTTGATCGCATAAGCACTCTCTTCTGCTTCTTATGCCACACTTCACACATATCATCGTCAAAAGTGATCCTTAGACCCCTTTGTTGCAGTTGGCCAACACTTAGCAAGTTTGTTTTCAGACCCGAAACATAGTAGGTTGAGGAGATTACTTGATTGATTCTATTGATCATTAGACGAAGATTGCCCTTTCCCTCTACTTACATTCGTCTATCATCACCCAACTTCACTTATTGATGGAAGATTTTATCCAGATCAAGGAACCAATCTTTGTTTTCACACATGTGATTGCTGCAACCCGAGTCCAAGTATCATATCTTCTCTCCCTCTGCATCAACAGATTCAACCTGAGCCATCCACAACATGTCTTCTTCAAACTCTGCATAGTTAGCTACTCCTTCCCACCTTGGACACTTATTCCTAAAGTGACCCATTTTATGACATTTAAAGCATTCGATGTGACTCTTGTTGAACCCTCGTCCTTGTCCTCCTCTTCCGCCACAATATCCTTCTTTTCCTTTGTTCGGAGAGTAAGAGTATCCTTTTCTTCCTTTTCCACCTTCGATCTTTAGTGCATGATCCTCCCTAGTATGTTTAGTGAGGTTATGTTCATGTACCAGCAGAGGATTATGCAACTCATCAACTGACAAATTCTTGATGTCATTGATTCTTCGATTGCACATGCAACATATGCGAACTTCTCCACAAGAGTTCGAAGAATCTTCTCCACCACCTTCGCATTTGGCATATCTTCACCCAGATTTCTCATGTCATTAGCCACGACCATCACCTTAGAGAAGTACTCTGTGATCATGCCTCCATCTCTTATCTCCAATACCTCAAATTCTCTTCTCAACTGTTGCAATTGGGCACTCTAAACTCTCTCGTTCCCCTGATATTTGATTTTCATTGATTCCCAAATATCCTTTGCCGTGTTCTTCATTGCAATTATCTTCAAAATTGTCTTGCCAATTGACGCAAAGAGATAATTCTTTGTCTTGAGATCAGAGAGCTTACTCTCAGCAAGCTCTGTCCTTTGAACTCTCGTCAATATCACGTTCCTCTCCAGCTGCACAATACCGGTCTCCATGATGTTCCACCACTTTTTGGACCTTAAGAAATTCTCCAGGAGCATTGACCAATGCTCATAATCTCCATCGAACTTTGGGATAGGCATCCCTTCTTTATCGCTCATTTTTACTCTTTTAGATACCGCTCTGATACCACTTATTAGAAACAGAGCTGAAGAACTGAATAATACTTAGATTGCTTGAATTAAAAGATTACAATGACTACTACTTAACGAGAGACTAACAGATTCCTAAAAAGTAGAGACGACAAGTGTCGTTCCTACAAAACATGAAGAGGTGACTTATTCAAACTTGACCAAATCAAATACATATGCAAACTTAACCAAAGACCTGGTTTAGCTAATTTATTCTTCAATAGTTATTCAGGGTAATTAGTACTTAATTAAAAGAGTTCAATTACTGTTAATTGATTCTTCAATCGGCAAAATCATGGAGCTCTGCAAGATACTAGCTTCAAATGTCATTACAAAGGTGTTGTTAACCTAGTCACTACTAATCCAGCATTTTCAGAACACTTTCATCAAGTATCTACAACTTTTTCTCAATTATCTTCAAAGCAGATTATACCTAGCCAATCCATTGAATTCTGAAGCATATACTTCAGCTTAGTGTAACAAATAAAGAGGATATTGTCTATCCTTTTATTTTTCTTTATACTGCGGGACCATTGACTCTAGAGACACTGACTTGGACAATAATAGCATTGGTAAACTCTATTTCTTCTAGTAGACAATAAGATATTTGCATCTATATTCTGTTATAATGGCTGACTCACCGTATAAATAAGAATGACTCAGCTACCATATATGAGTATATATGTTCAAAAATTAAAATCAATCTATATGATGTTATAACTTAAGCCTCCTAATTACCAAAATTACAGAAAAGGAAACAAAATCTAAGTTAAAAAGGGTATGAAGCTCGAGATTTATCTTGCTATGGCTTCTATTCTCACACAAAGCTTTATTGTTTAACTCATACACATTTTTTTGGTGATCTATAACTCATACAAATACTTAACTAGATATATACCAAGAATCCAACAAAATGAACCCTAAGGGTATCCTTTACTTCGAAAACTTATCATATCTTGTGATGTCTCTTCCTTAGTTACGATTGCTCCTCTTCCTTTCAGTTTTATTTGCTATCCCACGAATCTTGATTCCCTCACAGAGAAGAGCAAAATCACATACTGAAACCGTAACTTATGTTGAATAGAGCTTCGATTTCGTCAGAAGAAGAACAATCAATCGATTTTATGAGAGAAGAGAACTGAGCTTCATCTTCGACAAACCTTACACCAATCAATCCCAAACTCAAAACCTAGGACTTCAACAAGAGATTACAGTCGACGAGCGAATTGAAGAAGAGAAATTCGATACTCACCAGGGAATATAGGATCGATTTCGAAGAATAAGGATTTTAGGGTTTCGACTACAAAAGGGAAAAAGTTATTCTGCTTTTTGTTATATTTTGGCACGAGTAAAAAGTATTTTTCTTCTACAACGCGGGTAATTTTCTTATCAAAAATTTGAAGTCTAAAAAACCGTTCCTTCCAAACAAATTTTTGTTTTCCAATCTGCGATTTATCGGCCTAACGTTTAGAAAACGCAATGATATGAACACCAAAATCAAAAAATAATTTAGAATAGCATTTTCTGGCCAAATATATTTGGTGCTGACTAAAGGCCAAATTTTATGTTTAGCACCGGGATGGGGGACGTTAAAGTTCTTGAGCCGCCCTTGTGGAAAACAGATGAGCAATAAGAGTAGCTGCTATCTTACACAGAGATGTTTTAAAGCCTAGTCTGAATCTGATAGAGGCACCTGAAGCAACTAATAAAGAAAACTTACCTACCATGTAACATGTTTTCTCATTACAGTGCTGGATGGTCCCTAAAAGAATAGAAGAAACCAATGTTATTCAAAAGGAAAGGTCCTGCTGCTACAAACAAAGCTCAAGTATATACATATGTCAAGATATTTAGGTGACCTCCATGGAATATGTCTTCCCAGAGCCCCTGTCTGCTATGTATAAAGTGAAACAAAAGATATAAACTTGGCAAAAAGGTAAACAACTTAAAAAAGGAATTGAAAGCATTCCAGGTAAGAACTTGGGAAAGAGAGCACCAGACTAACCTGTCCATAACTAATGATTGATCCGTTCACAGCGTCTGAGAGTAGAGATAGACTAGAGAGGTAAGATGCGAAAGACAAGGTAAGGCATCATAGACAGCAAGTTCAAAGTGATCATTAATTACATTGTAAAACATTTGTGTGTACATTACATATTACATATTATAGTACATTGCTTGCACTACTGCTAATACTACAAGGCCAGGCTCTGCTTCGTCATTTCCATTTTGGTGAGAAGCCCTCTCATCTCTTCTTCCATTCTCATCTTCATTTCGTAAAATTCTCTCTGCCCTCTCTCCATTGCCTTCAACTCCTCGTGTCTCCTCCTCCTCTCCTCCACCTCCTTCATACTCAAATTCCCCATTCTCCTCTTGTACTCTTCCTCTATCTTTTCCTTCTTTGCTATTGCTATTCGTTTCAGCCCCTCTGCTTCTCTTCTTGCGGCATCAGCCCGTCCTTGGAACATCTGTGCCTCTGCTTGCTTCATTCTCACGATGCTCTCTAGTTCTTCAAAATGTGGTTCTTTCGGAGATCCCCTTTTCAAACCTGTCTCCCCTCCACATATTTCAGCTTGCCTCTCTCTGTGGAACGCATCCTCTACGCTTGCTGACCTTTTCAACTGGTGGTGTGGTTTATCTGAGCACACCGACCTCAGCCACGCTGTGTCCTGACTAGGGCTTCCCCTCTCATGCCTGGGTTTTGGCTGTTCGTATCTGAATGGCGCACATGGTTCATCAGGAGCGGAGGAATCACAGTCTGCAATCACCAAGCAAAGTCTATCGACTGAGTTCTGATCCAGCAATGACCATTTTTACATGAAACGTTTACAGCGCATATAGCACAAGGATGTAACCCAAATGCTGTTGACATTCTCACCATGTGATCATCTATATTTGTGCAGATACATAAAACTATATATAAACCAGATAAAGCTTATAATTGATACAGTTTCGCGCACCTGAAATGAAATCCAGTATCCGATTGCAAGCTTCCGGAAGATCTATTGATTTATTCTTCAAAGTTGTCAGCATCATATCAGCAGCTTGTCTCAGCTGTTTCCCTCTAAAATCTTTGCTTGATGAAAATATCTTATTGACATACTCCAGTTCCTTGCAAAATCTCTCATATTTCCATTCCCTGGCGAAATTTTGAAACACTTCTTTGACAAAGCCAAACATTTCTGAGGGATGGTTACAGGCAACACAGTGAAATTGCATCTTGGTCATTCCTGGACCACCAGAAGCATTGATCCCAGTACGGATGTAGGAATCTCGTATCCCACAATCTGTGTGGCACCAGTGAAGACACACATCACACCCAACCCAGCTACAGGTGTTGGAAGCCATATCAAAATTTGAACACACAAGACACATGCAAGCACTACAAAATCCATCTTTCCTTGAACAAACCTTGCAATCACATTCATCCACAGGCACCAAAACCCTACAAGATAGATTTTTGCATCTCATGTTCATGTAGATCTCAGCTAAGTGGGAAGACGAGATGCTGCTATCCAACTGAAGGAAATCAGAACGTCCAACTTTTACTGCAACCAAGATCTCCAACTGAGTACGATGACATTTTTCAAGCGACTCCAATGTTATACCAGTCATGTTCTGCAAAACATCCTGAAAAGCACCAAGCTGTACATTCTTATCCATGTTCAGCATCATCTGCCGAATGTTTTCCTTCAGGCTAATTATGTATCGAGTGGGCATCTCATGAAATTTCTTGGTCATTACATGTATAGAATCAGAGAGAATGTATCTTAAGACTGTCTCAACAAAATCATCTCCACCCGTTTCCAGGCCACTTACCCAGGGGATGTTATCCCTGAAAGATTCCTTGGCTTCTCTCTTCTCAACATTAAACTTTGAACCATTTTCAAGAGAGCCCGTTCTTGGACATGCTGATCTAACATTAACATTGTTCTGGAAACTCAATTGTTTCTCAAGTCTCTTTGATGCCTTAGAGCTCCCATCAGTCAATCTAAGATGTTCTTCATCAACTTGACTCGAAATTAAAATGCCTTTCATTGCTTGAGGTTGAGCTGAACCATTTCCATTGTCCATCAGTCTCTGATATATTGTATTCTCGTTGTACCTTAAGTCATTATGAGACAGTGCCTGCCAGTCTATACCCTGAAATATAGGCCGGCTATGAACTGACTGCTCATTATCTCCAGTATTGTGATTCAACGAACAGCTTGGGTTATGATTAAATGAACGGGAACCTGAAAAGGACATAGACATAGTGAAGCCATCTGAATTGGTACAAAACGTATCTGTCAAAGACCGAACACTTTCAGAACGGACTGGTGAACCCAGAGGCTGATTAGCATCCAGACCACCAATAGGCAACAACACATCTGGTAGGCTAAGTGACAGATCCAGTGGCTCCAACAACAACTTCTCATCCTTTGGCTTACTGGCGAGACTTGTCTGCTCAGATTTATTTGTTCTTCCTACCGGAGAACTAGAAAACAGTTCAAACCCTCTGATACTTGGCCCTCCGAAGTTGTCATCTTTTTCATCTTTATCCCTGTCAGTAAGATCCTTTGACTTTCCTTCAGAAAAGAGAACATTTCGAAATAAATGAGTAAGTGGGATATCAAATTTTTTGTCTTTACCCTCGCACCTGTCACCAGAGTTATCCGATACAGTGCTAATGTTTTCCAAGGGCGTTCTATTGTTTACAGCAATTTCCTCAACACATTCCGCGCCTTCATCTTCTGCTTTGTTTCCGTCACCATCATTAATCATTACTTGCTTAAGCTCTTCAACCTGAATCCGCTCAGGAATAGCTGGATGAATATTTCTCTCTAACTTCACTTCACGGCTCTCCTTATATTCTTCTTCTTTATCATCGACTATATCTGTAATCTCATCGACACCAGCAATGTTTGTGTCATCTGTAATCTCATCGACACCAGCAATGTTTGTGTCATCTGTAGTCTCGTATACACTAGCCAAAGCAGCAGAAGTATCATTCACGTTGTTTTGAGATGCATGTGTGCTCTCAGTCGCATGTTGAGGCACATTTTCCCCCTTCTCAACACTTTTTTTATCCATCATGCTCTCATCAACCGTAGTCATTTGCCTACCACAACCCACATGACTGACTTCCCTGTTACTGTCAATTTCAGTACCAAAATCAACAGTTTTTTCAATCTCCTGGAAGCTACTATCATTTCTTGCATTCTTATGATCATCAGCAGCGCAGGATGGTTCTTTACTGTCATCCGTGGAATAAGCAAGCCCGGAGACCGTATCTGGCTGGGGCTCTGGCTCCAGCTCACCTTCCTCCATATCGCTACTGCTTTTGCTATTACCCTGTACTTCTTCCTCGCTTTTCTTAACAACATTTCCAACACTTTTGGATTGCTCACTCTCGGAATCTTTGGACCATGTTGGAGAAGCTAGAGATTTGGATCTGGAGCGCGAATTTCTCGAATCGAATATCAGTTTTGATTTCTCGTTACCCGAGCAAGAAGGAGATTTGATACTCCTTTCCTTCTCTCTGTCTCTTAATAGCTTACTGTCTCGGCCTTCCCCGCCAAAGTCATTCCTTGGGCCACCAAACCTCCTCCACGAAGACACACTAGTTTCCCTTTTGGGTCTCTCCCTCTCAGAACGAAATCCCTTAGGAAAAGCCCTCCTTGAAAAGCAAGCGCTCTCAGATCGATGGTAACGTGCATCCGGCTCTTTTCTTCGATGATTATCAAAGTCACGACAAGATCGCCTACGGGACAAATTCCTTGCGAATCCAACATCTTCCCCGGACACAAACTTGTGCCGGTCACGGTCGTGTCTAGAAGGGGAGATGGGTCTTTTGCGAGATGAGAAGGATTTGTGAAGGAAACCCCGGCCCTGGTGGCAGGAAGAGGCTGGACGGTCAGGAGTTACCAGGCTATGCAAAAAAACCTGAACATGACATATAGTCAAATGAGAATGGACGAAGAAAGAAGTATAGCAGAAGCAAGTATCATTTTAATATAACTACCTCAGATGTAATGCTTGAAACACCCTTTGGAGGGGCCTTTGTGTTAAACGATACAAGCTTTCCCCCAAACCCAAAAGATGCACCCACCGGTCGTTTATACCACTTTGGTGCCCTTAAAGAAACTGCAAAGTGGATTATTAGAAATGATGTTGGTTCTGATGCTATTTATCCTCTTAACACTGAAATTATCTAGAAAATCAATGATACAAAAATTGTTCAGAATGGGTGAATGACAATACCAGTACCAAATTTATTCTCTTTGGCATCATAGCGACTGCAACCCTGCTCCAATAGAATTGATTACTTACTTTTAGATTACTCTTGGTGGGGAAATGAGAAATCTAGTGTTCAAAGTCTTGCTAATAAGGTTACTCTCGAATGGACAATGCATAAGATTAAACCCTAAACATTTGACAGCAAGTTGAACAACAGACTGGGACCCAAAATCTAAAGTAGTTCTTGGAAGAAAAACAGTCGATAAGGCACATAAGTTATTGTTCCTCAAACATGATTGATTTTCATCAAGGACAACACAATTTACAAAATACAAACTACCAAGATACCTCGATGTTGTAGATGCCAATTTTCCCATCATATGAAGATGCTGACATAACTCCAGGAATCTTTGGGTACCAATGAACATCAAAATTCCAATTGTTGCCAGCAGGTAACTCAGCCACAATCTGATATTGCCGTATAGAGTTTAGTCAGAATGGAGAATAGTTAACTAGTTAGCAGATGAAACCTAGCAAATCTTTATCTTCAATCGATTCCTTCTCCCTACCTCTGATGTATTTGTGTCCCAGCAAATGGTTCGGCTGTCCTTAGCACAAGTAAGAAGATATGAGCTGTCACTTGGACACCACTCCATTGCAATCACACCTGACAGAGAAGAATTAAAACCACTACGTTCACCAAGAAGTAAAAAGCGAAAGGAAAAAGAAAACAGTATGATGTAATGGCAACACATAATGACTGGGTTTAAGACTAAGATGGATGTTCACTTATCAGCCACAGAAAGTGGAATAGGGAAAAGGAGAAGCACTGGAAAAAATTTTTGACAGTAATAACTTAAAATTACCTCTTTGGTGTCCACTAAACTCGCGCACAGGTGACATTGTATTCCTCATATCCCAGAGCTGATTGCGGATACCTTATCACTAATAGAGCCAAATTTGAACTATATGAAGCAAGGCATTAAATGAACCATTACCTTCAGAGTAGGTGAATTGTCGTCATCTGATGCAACCATTATCTGAGTAGCAATGTCAGGGTTCCACTGTAAAACAGAGCATCGGCATCGCACTGAATCTGCAAAGCTGTTGATTGATAATGGCTATATCAAGGTTTTGATAATAGATATTGAGAATCTCAATAGATTATCTCTTTATAAACTGCATACTTACTCAATTATAGGTTTCTGCTTCCTCAAGTCCCATATTACTGGGCAGAAAAGACTCCGATTAGCAGAAGCAAAACTAGAATTGACAGGACTGAATTGATAATCAACAAGATAGCGAAAGAGAGATAAAACCCTTGTTCTCACCAGTAGTCCCATTGTATGAGGTAGATGCTAATATCTGTTGAACTTTTCTATTCCACGAAATAAAGGAGATTTCACCTTGCGTAGCGGAACCACTACCCTGCATAAGACCCCTCATAGAGTTTAACGTGCTCTAAGATTCAAATCATAAGGCTAAACAAATTGGGTTACAGCCGGCATGCAATTCCGGGAGTAAGGTAACGCATGTACAACTAAGGATAACTAAGGTTCTTAACTTAAAAAAGGTGGTGGTATACCTTGTGAAGTGGGAAATGAGAAGGCTTAGAAGGCCTTTCGAAGTCCCAAATGCAAAGTTCACCATCATCAGCCCCAGAAGCCAGTCGATTTGGGGTGATAGGACTAAACTCAAGACCACGAACCTGAAATACGAGGAAATGTAGCACGCAGACATTAAATGAGGAGTTCTAAAGAGATAAAAGCGTTAAGCAACAAATTTTTAGCAGAGAGACACAACTCACGGGGCCTTTGTGGACTGAAAAATGTCCAACGAGTGCCTTAGCACTAGACTGGGAACTGAAAAATGAGACACTTGTTCGAATTAGACTCGTCCAGATGAAAATTCCATACCAAAAAAGCATATCAAATGTAAAAATTTCGTATTTAAAAAAAAAAAAAAAAAAAACCAGTGATCAGTGAGAAAAAGATAAAAACAAAAGACGATGAATTCAATAGCAGCAACAAGGATTATAATAACAATATAAGCACCGGATTAACAAAAGCGGATTCCAGATATCTATAGTTCCATCGACAAGACCGCCGGCAATAAGACCAAGGGAGAATTCCTCGGATCCAGATCCATTTTTACCCCAGGAGAGTCTATTGAAACGCTCGGAGCTGTGGATTTCTCTAACGAGAGGTAAGTCACGATCGTCGGACTCAAAATCGAGCTTAAAGATCTCGAGACTAGCGGAGGAACTAAAGGAAGTATCGACGGCTCCGGCCATGGTACCGGCGGCCATGTAAGGAGCGTCGGGGGCCAGGGCGACGGAGGCGGACCTGCCCACGCCCTTGATGCAAGCCATATTGGAGGAGGAGGAACAGGAATGAAATCGGAGGTTGGGGATAAAAATTAGGGTGTGAAGGTGTTAATGTAAATTGGGATCATTTAGAACGAAGACATTTGGGTCAATTCTAAAACATCTCTCATTTGTCGAGAATGAGACCTAACTCAAATCTCTTTTTTTTACTTCAATTAAATACCTAACTAAAATCTTTTTTCACTTCAGTTGTCTTAAAAATACTCCAAATCTTAAGAGCTCTTCGTCTAAAGCACTCCAAATACCTAACTAAACCCATTTTTCCAAATATGTAGTTAAGGATTTATCTGTGGCTTTTTGATGGCCTCGTGAAGGAGTTAGAGAACAAATCTAAGAGCAGCCCATCTCATCAAGAGTAATCATGGTTATAAATGGATTAAGAGGCGGTTAGCTATAGCCCTATAGGCCTTGTATGACACCCTAACTCAAGATATTTACGTCCGGATTCGATTCAATTTGGCCTTGGGCGGACCAAACACTTAGTCAGTTTTAGGTTCTTTCTTTACTTAGTCTTTTTCGGGTTTTTGACAGTTTTATAAGCCCAAAACATATGCATAAACCAACTCAAGAGGTTCTATTACAACAAGTTTGCAAGAATGTTCGAATTTAAATGTGTCTAGACCTATTTTAACCCAGTCTTATTTCATCCTTCCTCCTTCTCGCTTCGGTCTCGCTCCTACTTAGCCACTTTCACGGTCTTTGGGTAAATCACCTACAATCACGCAGATTGGGTAAGCAAACGAATTTGCTTAGTGAGTCGGTCATTCCGTCCCACTAGGCCAAACCAGATACGTATCAAACAACAAGCAATCAAGTCAGAGATAGCATTATTCATGCACAGAGTCCAGCATACTCATATGCTCAGAGTCCGATCAGATCTGTTGTCTTAGTTACTCAGATTCACCCGAATCAACCAAAACACCAACCATGAACGGAAAACAGTACATATTCATCCAATCAATCACGCAATCCTAACCCATCTAAGACTTAATCCCACTATTGCCCAAAACGAACCAAGAATCACCTCAACGGTCCCGAAAAACTCACCTTTGCCTTAGCCTTTTCTGACACCTCTTGATACGATTGTCAATCAAGATACTCGGATCCGGTTTTGATCGCTCTCGATCCGCTTTTCCCTTGCTCGATTCGGAAAAAATCGGTCTTAGAGTTCCTTCGCAATGATTCCGATTTCCTTAGAGATTTTCGTGATGATTTTTGGGCTGCGACAGTTTTTATCTCTATTTATAGGGTTTTGGGTGAAAAACCCTAACCCTAATTCGCCCCAAGGTGGGCCAAATTCGAGCCCACCTGAATTGGATCAAGTCCAATCCGCTGGACACTTATGTCCCGGACCGACCCATGGACGGCCCAACCACTTCCCATTATCACTCCCTTCAGTTCGGACACTCAACTTCCCTGTCCGAACACTTCACTTCCTGTCTGAATATTTCACCTCCTGTCCGAACACACTACCCGTTCGGACACTGTCACTCCCTTGTCCGAATTTCATGGACTTGTCCGAATTTCCCGCGGCCTGGTCCAAATTTCACGCGACCTTGTCCGAACTTCACGCAGCCTGGTCCGAAATTTTTGCGACCTTGTCCGAATGGCACTTGGCCTTGTCCGAATGGCACTTGGCCTTGTCCGAATGACACATTGCCTTGTCCGAATGGCACTTGGCCTTGTCCGAATGACACATTGCCTTGTCCGAATGGCATTTAGCCTTGTTCGATCAAATCCCCAGACTTTTCCTTACTTTCTCACGCAACTTCCTTTGTCCCTCGAACCCATCCGGAATCACCCGAAGGGTCCGTGGAACGCGGGTGTTACACCTTGCCCGAGGTTAGTTTATGTAATGTATCTATGTGGAAATGGTCTAAAGAGTTATAGGTTTTGGATAATCTTATGTTTAAGGGTTGATCTCGGATCATAGAGGCTCGTGGGAACCTTTTGACATATCATGTTTTTGTGTTTGTTACCTTTTTTCCTTTGCCGTCAAAAGGATATATATATATATATATATATATATATTAACATAAGGAGAATACAACGTACTACGATACAAAGTGCGTCTCCCAGTTTAACCAACCTCATGAAGAAAACCATCTAGTAAGATAGTCCATTATATGAATAAATCATGTTTCCTCAATGATTTCATCAAAACCTTATGAAGTTTATTGTCATTTAGTATGGGAAAATTAGCTGAGAAGATAAAAGAAATCTATAAGTAAAAAGAACACATGTACCATCAGATACAATTCCTCACAAATATATATGAACTGATCACATCAATAGACATAAAACTTCAAGTGAACTATCTCTTGTTAAAGCCAAACAAGGATTTTATGGCATTAATGGCACTATTATTGCTGAAATATTCGTCAAATTGTTTCAGGAGTGGATCAAAATCCTTCGACTTCCTGAACTTTTCCAGGTTTGGATCTGATCTGACTTTCTGTAAACAAAGTAATTACACATCTTCCAAAAACAAGTCCATCATTTTCCCTGTCTCAATTGAAACATTACAGCTCCTTGGACTTCTTCATACTCAGACTTTAATGCTTCTTCCAGAGCTGAGAGACTAGCTTGAACCTATACAAACAACTCTATGAACTCTGCATGTCAACATGAAATATCTAAAAGATTCAATAGCTTACCTGATTAAGCTTTGAGTAGCAACAAGCAACATTGTAACTTGCAACTGATGCTTCTTCTAGTGTTGGTTTAGAACCTAACACAGACTCAAACTTTTTCAGTTCTTCCTCATATTTACCATTCCTACATCAATTACACACATGTTAATGTTCACTTTCCGATTTCTGTATATAGCGTAGGTGACTCACTAAGGATTTACTTGGAAAATTGGAGCCCTTCACGAAGATCCTTCTCCCGTTGAGCTTGCTGTTCTTTCTTCCTCGAATAATTTTGCATCTATAGTTTGATAAAAAACAAACTCAAAGCTCACTCAAAAGTCTCAAGCCAAAGTTCATTACTTTTGATGTGACATATACAATGCGTGTATACAAGTTTTTAAGAGAGATCACCTGAATTTCCCTCAATCTACTACTAATGAATCCAGCATTCCTCTTACCTTTTATTATTTCTTTCTCTATTAGCTCACCAGTATCGTTAGCCTTACATATAAGAGAAGAAGACACAAGACTAGTGTGATTAAACATAACCAAAACCAAAGAGTTGGGTTCTGCAGAGAGAAAAGATAATGCAAAGCAAAGATGGATTTAGGAATATCAACAAACCATATCTCTTCTCCATTGGCATAAGCAACATACCAATTCTCTGTCGGATTGTGTACATTGTCCTACCATACTCTGATGCAGGCCAAATCTCTGTACCAAACACAGCACTGTACTCTCAATTTTCAAGGTTCCAGTAAAAAATTCACAAGTCTCCCAAGCTAAATCCATTCCATTAGAACAAGGAGAAATAAAGAACAATCCCTCTGGCAATTGTAAAAATATAAGATTAAGAAGCCTAAGAATTGGCCTTAAGATTCAATGTAAAGATTGGAAGAAAGAATGAAGTAGAAACATTATTATAGAATCAAAAATCTATGAGTTGTTCCATTACAATGCATACATATATATAGGGATAAGAGGTGAAGAGAGTACTCCAAAATATCTAAGATAGTCGTTGGGGCCTGGAGGAGACCGTTGAAAAGGTGGTCCCGGGACGCAGGCGACCTGGTGGGCCCGTGGAGTCTTCAACGGCTCCATGAGGTAAGCTCGGGTCCACGACAGTACAGAGAGCAGTCCTTGGTCCCCACGCTCCCTTAGAAGTCGTTTTCACAGCTCGTGTCCCGAGAGAACCGAGTTCGAGGTTCCTCGGGAAGATCGCGTCCTTCGTATGGATGGTGGGGCCGGCTGCGTCCTTCCTGAAGCTTCTGAAGCGCCGCTGTCCTTCTCGACCCATCTCATGTACCGCAGTTGAGATGTCCCTCGATCCTTGCGGTACTTCCTACACTCGTGGTCGCCCGCTTCCCGAGAACTCTCCGAGTTGCTTTCCTTCTCGCGTGCGCCCCAATCACTTCTTCTTGGATTGCTTGCTTCACACTTCACCTTATATGATCAATAACCCTATCTCCGACGATGAATTTCTCAGTTATGTCGGCTGATCCACCGGGCAAGATAGCATTCTATGTAAGTCCCACCAACACCACGAAACAAACCAGATATACAGCTATGAAGGAGAGGACTGTAAATATTTCACAAAACAGGGTTGACTGTAAGTCATATTAACAAACATGAAAAGGAACAAGCTATTCGAGCATAAAAACGGCAACAACATACACTCCACTAAAAGAATGAAAGTGAAAACGTGAGAAGCAAAAAAGCAAAAACAGAGAACACGGGGAAAAGATAGAGATCGAAAAGACAGAAGATAAGGAGAGATGTAAGTAACAAGAAGTTCATAATCAAGTGAAGTCTTCGGAGGCCAGTCATGTCAACCACCAAGATGAAGACGAAGATTGCTATCTTTGACGGTACAGGCCATGAAAGAAGCGGAGGATTGTGAACCTAACAGTACAAGGATTGAAAGACGTCCTACAACTCTGATTCAATATACGCAGATAACGATTTATGCAAGAGTTGTTTGTCCCTATTGAGAGTGAAAGTGATAAACGAAGAAGAAAGTGATAAACGAAGAAGAAGAAGAATCTCTGTGATTTCTTTCGTAATCAAAAGTGTAGAAAATACAGAGTATATATGAAGACAATTATACAAAGAAAACAAGAAATGCTAAACCGTAAAATCAATAATGATTTTACTTAACCGGGACCAAACCGAAATTGAATCTAATACCCCTCCTCAAGATGGCAAGGTGATTGAAAACAATGCCATCTTGCTTACTAACTTATTAAATTTATCAAAGGGAAGAGGCTTAGTAAGAAGATCAGCTATTTGATTATTAGTCCGAACATAAAGTGTTCGAATGAGACCACTTGTGACCGCTTCTCAAACTCTATGACAGTCAATGTCGACACGCTTTGTTCTTTCGTGAAACACTGCATTGTTGGCAATGTGAATAGCTGCAGACGAATCACAAAAGAAAGGAACAAAATGTCTTTGAGGAACCTGAAGATCCGTGAGAAGATTTACTAGCCATTCGACCTCATTAACACCAGATCGCATGGCCCTGTATTTAGCTTCTGCTGAGGATAGGGAGACTGTCGCTTTCTTCTTGGACTTCCAAGAGATGAGTGAGTCACCTAAAAACATACAATATCCGGAAGTTGACCTTCTTGTGTCTGCGCATGATGCCCAATCTGCATCAGTAAAAGCCTTCAAGACAAGGTCATTATCTGCTTGATAATATAAGCCGAGTCCAATGGTGTTTTTCAAATAGCGTAAGATGGTGTATGCAGCATTGAGGTGGGATTGTTTTGGAGCAGAACTAAATTGACATAGCTTGTTGACTACAAAAGAGATGTCTGGCCGAGTTATTGTGAGGTACATGAGATGTCCTACAAGTCTTCGATATACAAGAGGATCAGGAAGAAGAGGTTCATTGCTGTCTAGACAGAGCTTCAAACTCGGATCCATTGGAATGTTAGATGGTTTGCAACCTAAGTAACCCGTGTCTTTAAGGAGATCCAAAGTGTACTTGCATTGACAAACTGAAATCCCTTTTGAAGATCTTGCTATCTCCAAACCTAAGAAATATCTCAAAGGGTCAAGATCACGCAGTTTGAAACATTTATGTAGATCTGATTTTAAAGTAATAACAGCATCATCATTGTTGGAAGCAATGATGATGTCGTCTACATAAACAAGAACAGCAACATATTGTCCATTATCATTCCTCACAAACAAAGTATGATCAGAATGTGATTTTTGAAAATTAAGTCTAAGAAGAACCTCACTAAATTTAAGAAATCATTGCCTAGAAGCCTGTTTTAAACCATAAATTGATTTGTTTAACTTGCAAACAGGATTACAGGGTAAAATAGAACCTGGTTTTGGTGTATACCCTGCGGGAAGGGCCATGTATATTTCTTCTTCCAGAACCCCATTCAAGAATGCATTGGATATGTCCAATTGATGGAGACTCCATCGTTTAGCTGCTGAAACTAAAAGGAGAGCTTAAACTATCGTCATTTTGGCCACGGGAGAGAATGTGTCGACAAAGTCTATTCCCGGCTGTTGAGTGTAGCCTTTTGCTACTAATTTGGCTTTGTAACGCTCCAAGGTTCCATCAGCATTTAATTTTGTCTTGTATACCCACCTGCATCATATAGCCTTTTTGTTTGTAGGTAATGAGACAATGTCCCATGTTTCTGCATCCTCTAGTGACTTGAGTTCTTCATTCATCGCACTAAGCCACTCATCAGATTTCTTTGCTTGAGTAAAGTTAGATGGTTCTCCAAACTGCAACACTGAGCAAAGGTATGATTTATATGCATCATTCAAAACATTAAAAGACATGTATGCTTCTAGTGGGTAAAGAATGTCAGTTTTGTTGAGACTGCAAAGATAATCATGCAAATGTCATGGTGGTTTTGTCACTCGTTTGGCTGGCATGATCTGGTCTGTATCTTTTGCTTTGTTGTCTGCCACAGCTTCATTTTGAACTTATGCATCTGGCATTAATATTCCTTGATTGGAAACGTCAAATTCTGGTTGCAAGGAGGTGCTTGGAGTGATCTCATGATCCGTTCTTGCCTTCATTAAAGAAGAGAAATCATAATTGTTATTTTGAAAATGAAAGATGTTCTCACAGAAAACAACATTTCGAGAGATGTGAATGGAATTAGTTTCCAAATCCATCACTTTATATCCTTTGTAGCCCAAAGGATAACCCAAGAATACACAAGCCTTTGAGCGTGGTTGAAATTTGTTCCTCTGTTTTGGAGAAGTGGAGCTGTAACACAAACATCCAAAAACACGGAGGTTAGTATAAACAGGTTTATGACCAGTTAGCATTTCCATAGGAGACCGGTTCTGTAAGAGGAGAGTTGGTAATGTGTTTATTAAGAAAATTGAGGTAAGGATACATTCTCCCCAATATGCTAAAGGAGCCTTAGCTTGAAACATAAGAGACCTTGCCACATTCAAGATGGGTTTGTGTTTTCGTTCTACAACCGAGTTTTGTTGTGGCGTTTCTGGACAAGATCGGTATGACAAGATTCCTCTTGATCGAAAGAGATCATTAAATCCTAACTCTGGTGCATTATCAGACCTTACATCTTTGATATTTGCTCCATGTTGAGTCTCAACCATTTTAACGAAGTCTGGAAAAACCTGCAACACCTCACTCTTTGATCTCATTAGATATACCCATGTTAAACGAGTATGATCATCTACAATACTTAAAAAGAACCTATAACCTTCATGAGTTTCAACAGAGAATGGTCCCCAAGTATATATATGCAACAAGTCAAAAGCATTAGAACACATGTTATTATTAGAAACATATGGAAGATGTTTTTGTTTGGCAAGAGGACAAATAGAGCAATGAAACGAGACTTTATTCTTCTGTTTAAGACCAAGTACATTTGAAATTGTTTCAATCTTTGGTAAAGAAGGATGACCAAGTATATTGTGCCACAAAGAAATATCAACAACAGAATTAAGAGATACATAGTTCGGATTAAAAGAACTATTCTCTATGGAGTTTTTGTCTAAAATGTAGAGATTAAAAATCTTCTCAGCTTGTCCAATCGTCAGCTCCTTGATAGGATCCTGAATTAGACAAGTGAATTCATCAAAGACAACCCTACATTTTGAATATGCAGTTAGTTTACTAACACTAACTAAGCTGAGACGGAAATCTGGGATATAAAGAACATTTTTTAATACAATGTGATCACTAAGATAAATGTCACCAATTCCACCTATTTTAACTTTGACTCTTGTGGGTAAAATGACAAACTTATCTATACTTTCAATAAGATGAGAAAACATGTCTATATTGTAAGCAACATGGTGACTAGCACCACTGTCTACCACCCAAGATTTATCATTAAAGACTGATTTGGTGTTCTGTAACATAGCAACAAGATGTAAAGTGGAAGAGTTGAAGATCATACCATTAGTGGTTGTATTAGTAATTGTACCTCCTGATGTAAAGGGCAGCGACACTTTTGCATCTGAAATAGGAAGATGTGAACTTATGAGAGATATCACGCCTTCCATCTGCTCCTTTGTGAGATTTTGCAACACTCCAGAGATGGTGTTGTCCTTGTTACTTTGGCCCACGGCACTGAACTGAGCAATAGAAGGTTTAGGAACAGGTTGCTTGTTCTTGTGTTTGAAACCGGGTGGATAACCATGTATTTTATAGCATTTATCGACAGTATGTCCTATGTAGTTACAATGGGAACAGACAGGTCGTTGTAATGTCTTTTGATTGGTATAGGCAGCATTAACAACTGCAGAAGAAGTTGGTTTTTCCCTGACTGCAAATATGGATGCATTCTGTACAGGTTGTATGCTCCTTTGGCTATGGTCTTGGTCTAGCAGATTGTAAATCTCAGCCAAGTCTGGAATAGTTTTCTTCATAATGATTTGGCTTCTAATGTTTGAGTAGTAGTCATTTAGTCCAGCAAGAAACTTGATGACTTTAGAGTGATTTAGTTTCGTCTGTATGTGCTTGCAACATTGACAATTTTTGCAATTCTTTGCACAGTCTGTTCCATCCAAATCATCCCACAACGTTTTGAGTTTGGTGTAGTATGTTGAGAAATCCATTGTTCCCTGCTGCAGCGACCAAATCTGTTGATAAGACCTTGGTAGATTCGTCACATGAAACCTCGACATCAAATCTTTCCATATCTCCGCTGAATCGGGAAGTGTGAGGATACTGCCATAAATTTCCTTAGAGACTGAGTTAAGAATCCAAGACTTGACCATACTATCACACCTAGACCATATTCGATGGTGAGGATGAGTTTCCGCAGGTTTTGGTAAACTACCATCAACAAAGACAAATTTGTTCTTCGCATCTAAGGCAATCGAGATTGCTATGTTCCAAGTGCTGTAA
This sequence comes from Lepidium sativum, assembly GCA_023374145.1. Taxonomy (NCBI): domain Eukaryota; kingdom Viridiplantae; phylum Streptophyta; class Magnoliopsida; order Brassicales; family Brassicaceae; genus Lepidium; species Lepidium sativum. Next base: position 6,256 of record JAKUCM010003891.1, on the reverse strand, counting down.
TTAGTATCATCTAGAGTTTCTGAGATAATCGAAGAACCTGGGTTATCAGCCGAAGTCAAGAAATAAGGAGAATATTGGATTCCATTAAAATCGAGATTTTCTTGAGTCACGAGTCTTGAAATCGAGTCATGAGAAACTTGAGAAGAAGGTTGATTGAGTTCTTCAGCTGGATTCGTAGAAGTTCCTGCTTGATCACCGCTGACCGAAGCTTGATTTCTTTGAGAATGATCTGAATCTGTTGTTCGAGTCTTTCTCTTCTTAGTTGAACAGGTTCCTGAGACTTTTCTCTTTACTCTTTGGCTTGGAATCATGACTAAACAGGAGAGAAATTTCGGCAAAAGATCGAAAAAGAAAGATGACAGAACGGTGAAATAACCGAGCAAAAGAACCACACCGAAGAAGAAGAAGCAAAGCGATTCACCGGAGAGAGGGTCCGATTAATCAAAGAATGCTTATGCGAAAAAGATCGAGATAGTTGAAAAATTCAACTGCTTTGATACCATATTGAGAATGAAAGTGATAAACGAAAAAAAAAGTGATAAACAAAGAAGAAGAATCTCTGTGATTTCTTTCGTAATCAAAAATGTAGAAAATACATATAATATATATGAAAACAATTATACAAAGAAAACAAGAAATGCTAAACCGTAAAATCAATAACCCCTTAATCTTTTCATCTAAGTGTATAATTGTAATATATATCTTTCTTTTTCTTTCGTTTATGATAAACGCAAACGCAAAGACATGAAGAAACAACCTTGTACGAGCTACGAGGGAATTATTGAATCACAATCGTTATAGATTGTGAAAGGTCATCTCATATTATTTTAATATCAAGTTTTAGTATTTTTTCTCTTCATCCCGACACTAAATTTTACATAATAATAGTACAATTCTCTTTTTTTACTACAACGTTATATTATATTTAATGTTGCTACGATAGCAAAACAAACTGTATAAATAAAATATTATTATATCTACATCAAATATGCATTATATTCATTTTATATTATTTTGATATACATGTCCGGTGAAACGTAATTTGGTTACGTTATTTTGTTATAACATTTGTAACTACGGTTATATTGTTTAAAGTAATTAATTATTTTAGGTACAATAATTCAGATATATTTGTATTATTATTTTATATTGTAGTTAATTATTTTTTAAAAATTATATACTTAAATAATCATTAAACTTACAAAATTAAAACCAAATAATATTAAGAATCATAATTTAATTTTAAAAATATTTTAGTTAACTTGTTTTAATTTTATATTAATTAATTATTTATATAAAAGTTATGTCTTTAGAAATAACTATTATATAACAAAATAAAATTTTAATTTTAATATGAAATTTAGTGTTGTTGGTTGGAGATAAAAATGTTTTACTGTTATTTTAACATTAAAATAGTATTTTCGAGATATCATTAAGAATTTTTAAATTACAAAACTAAGAAGAACAAAAAAGCTACGCCACCAATAATTCTATTTGGGCTTTTAAAGTTACAAAATGGACCGTAAAAACCCATATAAAATACCCGAAACCAGTATGTCCAAGTTGCAGTAAAAATGTATTTGAGTTTTAATTCCGCGCTTGCAAAATTCATTTTTTCTTTTTTTTGATATCGGTTTCCATTTAACCTAAAGACTCCCATTATATCATCTTTGATACCCGTTTTTTCTATTGCAGCTAGCTTTTTCTTCTGCAACTTGATCAAGCTAACTAGTAAACACTAATGAGCTGATCAATCATGATACACCGAATCAGGTTGTCGTTTTTGCTGTTGTTGTTGTTGTTTTTGTTTTTGTCGGTGACAGATATGTTACATCGTGCTATGAAGTGAAAGAAAGCAAAGTAGCTATTGTGGTTCAAGAATAACGATTGTGAAGGGTCTTATTGGGAACAAATAGTTCATCAATTCTTTAAGTGTCACAGGCTACAAACATCCCATAATGGGAAAGTCCCACCATTCTAAAGTAGATGTAGACCCTTGAAGTAATAACATGTGCTTTTCAATCTGAAAAGTGATTTCTTTTGTATACATCTTCTCTACCAATTAATGTACAAGTATCTAACCTTGAAAATACCTTTGCTCTCTAATCCTTCTGAAAGAGGTCTTATCAACTAGAATAATGTTTAAAGTTCTTTCTATCAACAATGATTGTCCACTATGATTAATCACTTTACCCAAGCTAGATTGGTCTCCATTTTATGTTGGTTGCGTTGCTAATTAAGACTTGGTTAGTTTGTGGTGATATATTTTTTCTATTAACCACGAAGAGGTTCGGACTTTTGGTCATAATCTCTTCAAGATAAATGACGTAAACATTTTTTTCTCCAAAGATTGAACAAGGAACACCTATGTTGCACCGAAACGCCATTTAGGTGCCGTTTTCAGTATCCATAACGTTTTGGAGACGGAAACTTGGTGGAGACGTCGGCGAAACGTTTCAGTGATGTTTCGGAGTTTCCGGAAACGTTTCAGAGATGCTGGAGACGTTTCGGAGCTGCCGGTAACATTTCATAGACGTTTCACATTTTTTTTTCTAAAAACAAAAAAGAGTTGAACCTGATTTTGAGAATGGGTTGCTCAAGGATTAGTTTCTTCTTTAGTTTTTTAAGACTTATATTTAAGTTTTTTTTATCTTGAGGTTTATGGTTCATTTTATTATTTAACTTTCTTATACTTTTATTTTATGGATATTTTTATATATTCTAATATATATATATATATATATAAAGATACCATCCCTGTATCTCTAAGTTTTCCAGTTTTGTCGTTTCCCGTACTGGTCCCCGCTCCCGTATTTGTATCCGTTTCCGTTTCAGTGACAGAATAGAAGAACACAATACGATGAAACTATTAGTCTACTACTGGTTGTAGATCTCTTTTTTATAATAAAAAAATTGATATCACAGGTGTATTACTTATGTCCCAAACCGACTATACCAGAAGCCATGGGCCATATGAAAATCCCTGAAAATGCTATACAAAAATGTCTAAGAGAGGTTCGAACTTGAGTAATGTATTGTCTCAAGTTCTTTTAGCTCGCCACTAGATACCACTTAGTAGTTGAGTAGTTGTAGATGTCTTACATGCTTTATTAAAGATTATTTTTCTCTTTCAGCTTCTAAGACTCCACTTTTGAGATGAACTTGAACTAGTAATGAGCTACTTATGTTGTTTAGATTCATAGGTTTCATGTTATTAAGTTTTATCTACTGTTTAAAGTGGGTTAACAGTTTTCTTATGTGGTCATTCATCATTGATAGCTCTATTGTATTTCTATAAGTAGTGCTAAGACCACCTTCAACTATTAGAACTACATTAGGGGTTTTTAACATTTTTTTAATGCAAATGATTTATTAAGAGTTACAAACTCTTGTAATGGTATTAAATTCTTCGGGGTTCCAATGGTAGAATTTCACTTGAGGTTCTTAAAAAAAAAAAGAAATTGTAACCAACATGCACCATACAAACTATATATTACTAAACAGAGCAGTTAATAAAGTGGAAAATAATATCACAAGAAGAACAATGGAATGTTTAATGGATGTGAGGATTGGATATTATGTAGTCCTTGTTGGCAACTATATTCTTAATATTCACAACATTTAAAAAATATATTGAATCTCTTCACGAGATTGTCATATCGAAACAGAATAGTAAGACGAATACCTCCCAATCAAGATAATCTTCTGCACTTTCATAATCAGTCAGGATAAACACAATACATTGCAGAAATGACAGTTCTTTCGGCTGTATAGGTGGGAACCTACGATCCCTCAAGGCACTGCAGATATTGACCAATTAATATCTTTTAGAAATTTGGCATAATAAGAACGATTACACAAGCTTTGTCCTCTTTATACCAAAAAACAAAAAGAACACTATAACAAGAGAAAACATAGCAAGAAGAGAAAAAACTCAAACTGACAAAAGAATAATTCAATAGTTTGTTAATAGATAATCTCTAAAAGTTAAGAACACATAAATATGAAACAAAAACCTAAGGGAAAACAGTTTCAACCTTCAAAAACCAAAACTCTTTTAAAGACAAAACAAATGAATTATACTTAGCCAAAGAAATAATAATGTGTGAGGGAGAATAAGTACCTTGTGAAAGCATAATCCTTGAAGCCACTAATCAAGCGACATGCTTCCAGAGTACCAATACAACCACGCAATCAAGCGATGATAAGCAAGTCCAACACTAAAATCAGCTAGACCAACTAACATGCACCATACAAACTATATATTACTAAACATGATGCTTAATTCAAAAGCTATTACTCATTTTTAATTCTTCACTTGATCGAATACATCCTCCATATAATACAAAATTCTTCATTGCTCTATTCACACTTATATTGTAATGTATCTACCTCATGAGATTGGTTTGTCATTCTTCTTTTACCCTTGTGACTGAGCCACTAAAGTCATAGTCACATAGACTGAGTTTGGAGATGATGAAGCTGCAGTTGCTGCTGCTCAAGCTGCTACCATTTTTTGTGCACCTTCTCTAGCTTGAATGTAGTCGTCCTCTATCACACAAACTACACTCCAAGCCACAAAACCAAACTTAATACTTTTAATATTTGACAACATAACATGAATGTATTGTCCATTAGCATGTGTACAAACCTCGATATGACTAGAAACAAAAATTTCCACTTGTCGGTACTTTCTATAATCATGCCAATGTAACTGAGCTACCATTTTACCTAAACGATTTGGAAGCTGCAATTGAGAGTTTAAGCACATGTTATATAAAAAGCTATTAGCAAACTCAATTCACTGTTGTTCTTATTACAATTAGTTTGCTCTCACAGTTGAAGAGGAGGTTTTTGCAGATCTTCCTTCACCAATTTAATGTGTTTTGATAAATCAACAAATTCTGAAATTGACAGTCACAAGAAAACAACAATAACAATCAAAATCAATCACAATAAAATCGAGAAGCAAAGATGAGAGACATGTTATCTTAAATCAAAGAAGAAAAACAACACAATTCATTCACCAACCATGACTAGAAATAGACTATTACCAAGAGGAAATGAGAAACATATTCATTCACTATAAGCTTCAAATCCCTCAACACGACCAGACTGGATTTCGAGAGCCAAATCGATTTCTCATCATAAGCTAAAGAGTGACAGAGGAAAGAAATTGTCCGATTTGGTGAAGCAACTCGCCAATTGGTGAAGGCGACGGTCCGGTTTGCTAGTCCCGCCATCGAAATGATGATTTATTGAGGTTGTCGCCATTGATTCGAGAGGAAGAAGAAAGACTGGCATATGCGATAATCGCCACCGAAGAAGAATGACTCGTGGGTTTGATTCTTTTTTTTTTTTAGCGTAAACCATCAGTCTAACAATAAAGTGATACATATGCGGTTCTTAAAGTTTCTTAAGTTTCTTAATTAAAAACGGTTTTACACAAATAACCTCTTTTTGATTTATCTAAAATCTATTAATTCCTAGGACTAGCTCCATCGATTGTTTTTGAACTAAATTCTTAAAATTAAAATAATCTAAAGTAATTTATAACAATTAAAATAATAATATTTTAAAGAGAAAAATCGTTTTTCTGTTGAAATGTTTTTACCAATTTTTAAGAACATTTATTGGACACGTGGGAAAAAGTAATTGAATAATAATTTTTTAACTTAAAATATTAATACTTTATTTTTAAAAAACTCAATAAGTATTTTAATTAGTGGACATACTTTAAGAACCCTTGTAAAAAAATTTCTTTGGCGCTGCTCTAACTAGATATTTATTTGTCTCGTCTCTTTCAACTCTTTGTCTCCTCTCTCTTTCATCTTAGTGGGCTCTCAGCTTTCAGAAAATTCCAAAATTGGGTTGTGATTTTCACTTTCCCGAAAAGAATTATAGTGTTCTCTTCATTCTTTTCCATTTCTACATAGTTTCTTTCGGCGTTGGAGTGTACTTGCGTAGTTCTATTTCCTTGCAAGCTCTGTACTTATTTAATTTTTAAGCAAAACAAACCCCAAAAAAATGATGATCCTTTAGTAGTAATACTTAAAAGATATTGTAGCAGAACATAATTTGCATAAACACTGCATGACTAAGCTTAAGCCATGTGTCTTCTACTCTCAGTCTATCTATCTTTACAGGTTTTACTTTAAATTATGAAACTAAAGCTAGAAAACGACGTAATGAAAAGTATACCAATTAAAAATAATAATAAAAAACGAAGAGTACTTTACAGATAAGATTTCTCTCT
>JAKUCM010003890.1:0-54612 GCA_023374145.1 Lepidium sativum | reverse complement strand
GCTTCATCAAGCTCAGACGGTCGGTTAGTTGCGCATAGAACCATGACCCTAGCATTCGCTACAATGCAACCATTACGTTTATAAGATCCCATATCCATGTTAGACAGACTCTAGATTGAACTAGTCCGGATGGTAAGCCGAAAGCTGAAAACTTAAACTTACGATCAGTAGAAAATCCATCCCATAAAGCCATAAACTCGGTCTTCATGTTTGCCATTGCTTCATGATCTGTCGAACGGCGCTGACCAAGAAAGCTGTCAACCTCATCAATAAAAATGATAGCAGGTTGAAGTTTGTAAGCCAAGCTGAACACAGCAGAAACTGAAAGAACAGAACAGAGCAGGTCATATATTAGAAACAGCATCAATTGACCAAAGAGAGTGAAAACTGGGATAAAAATCCAAAAACAAAAGTCCACAAAGTTGAATATATCGTTGTACAAAGCTGAAAACAGCAGAAGATATAGAACACAAAGAGTATGAGGATAGGCCCCTTCCAAGTGAGCTACTTGGCCAAAATGACAAAAATCTCTGCACTTACCAAGCTTCTGAGCATCTCCAAACCACTTGCTCATTAGATTAGAAACCCTAACATTAATGAAAACAGCTCCTGATTCTTTGGCAATAGCCTTAGCAAGCATGGTCTTTCCAGTACCAGGAGGCCCATATAGCAAGACACCTTTTTGAGGTCCAAGCAGCTTCCCGTAAGCAAAAAGCTCAGGTCTCTTCAATGGTAAAATCACAAGCTCATACAAAGCCTGCTTGATAGTCTCCAATCCTCCAATAGAACCAAACTCCACCTCAATGTGGTCTGGATTTATCACATCACATGCTATTACATCCTATTCAAAAATTCAGAAACAACTGAGCATTAATTTCTCTCGATCCCCTTCATGAGTTTGCGCAAAAAAGAAACTTGATGATATCAAGTCTAAATTTCGATATTGAACAGAGAGACCAATGCACAAACTTTAACAAATTCGTTATCCAAGAACCATATCTATCCCGATATCTGATAAATAAGAGAAATTAGTAATTCAAGTTGCTTAATAGGAAATTAAATCACCTCGTATGGATTGGTGTGGATAAGAGGACGACCCAAACGCTTGGAGATTTCCTTCTTATGCTCAAGAGCTTTTTTAGAAGCTTCACGATTAGGATCGAGATGTCGAAGACCGGCAAAGAGAACCAAACAGCTAAGAGCTGCACTCGCCGCGTAAAGTATAAGTTCTTGTAAGATCTTCGTCTCCGACGAACCACCCATTCTCTCTTACAAAAGTAGAACCTTCTAATTAGACAGACGATTCTTAAATAAAATCAATAAACCCTGAAATTAAGAGAATTTTTAGGGTTCCGAATTGAAAGCGAGGATATGTTTGCAGAAGAAGGAAATGCAAAGCTTCTTCTTCTTCTTGTGGACGAAGACGAGAGTTTTGCCTTGTAAATTGTAAAGGAGATATGAAACATTACCAAAATACCCTCTATTGCACCGTCGTTAAGTCGTAAAGATAGATTTTGTGTATCAAAAGGCCTTAATAGGCCTTTGACATTAAGCCTTCCAAAACCCAATTATAAGTACTGTTTTGTGTATCTACATGTTGGATAAATTAGGAAACTTACTCTAAATTTTCAATTAATTAAGAAACTAACTAAGCTTTTTGTAAATTGAAAAATTAACTATAGATCATATCATTAAAATAGGATAAATATGTAAATTAAATATATGTACATATAAACTATAATATTAGACATGTATGTTACATGTTAGATATATAAATAACGAATAATTATGTACAATAAACATGTTAGACATATAACTATGAATATCAGATACTTGAAAAATAACTAATATTACATAATAAATAATTTAATGGTCCGATAATAATTAAGTTACACATATAAACTTTTAAATTTACAACTACAAATAGTACTATTAATAGTAGTAATATCAGTCATATGTTTATTAATACAATAATTTTAATTATATAATAGCAATAGTTATAGACTGATATATATATTGTAGAATTATATATATAAAAGCAGGGTTGTCTTTTCTGGTGCTGACACATCAGCATGACACATCATCTAAAAAACACCAATTAAATTGCTTGATTAATCCAACTCATCAAAAACTAACTTCCCTCTCCACTACTTAACCTTCAAGTAATCATTACTCTTCACGAATTTGTTGCAGCCGTTATTCACTTTGTAACACTTCCTTCCATGTTTGCTTTAAACTCTTTCTCCAGATACTGCTTTAGTTCCTCGACAGACATGACTTTCTCAATAAAAATGCATTGTGCCATCACATTCTTTGAAACCAGAAACTCCCACGCCTGTGAACGTGAGCAGCCTGACGCACCAGGAATCACAACCACAACTCTGTCCATAACCTACAGGAATTTCCAACACATGTCAGCTGATACGTTTTTACTCTTATGTCTCTTTTGAAACCATTGATATGTATGGTCGTTCTGTCTTATTTATATGTAGAGGTTGTCATGTACTATTATATCACAAAGCATATATGAAGTTTGCTACTGTGATGTTTAATACGATCTTGTTTTTCAATCACAAAGTTTTACTAATGTTTGTAACTAAATCGGGTCATTTTGTATTATCTCTTCTATTATCAACAATAATTATGCTTTGTGTTCAAACATATGTCACGTTTTTATGTTCTGTTACAAATAAGTTCATATAAGTAGAGGTTTCAGTTCAGTTTTACCTTTGTTTCAGATGGCTGGAGTACTTTACAACACATGTTTAGTCACAGTCTAATTATCTTTCTTTTTCTCCTTCAACGATGGTCTATTGTATCGCCTTGTTCTGAATTTGGGTGATGTATACAAAAATCATTGAACATAGTCTTAAGTATTAGATGACTTGGATTTATAAAATAATTCCATTGGTTACTTTACTTAAAAAGATACGTGATGTTGAAACTTAAAAATGATGAGTTGTCAACACTACTTAACCTTCAAGTAACCAATACTCTTCACGAGACATTAACAATACAATAATTCAATTATTCTACATTAAAAGACATTAACTCACTTCCACTATTAACTTAAATCACTATATACATTTCTCTCTTATTACTATGGAGTCATTCTTATAATTAAATTTAAGGTAAAAACACAATAAATTTCATTTGGAATCCCAAAAGTTTCAATGTTAAGGTTGAAATGTATTGAATTCTGTTAATCCATTCACCTTTGTACAAATAAGAAAGTATAACGTTTAATTGATTCTCTTCCTACACTTACAACTACAAGAAAATAATTAACACATACCTTAATTACTATGAACACACAATTAAAACATCCAGTGACTACTCAACTCTCCCAACTCATATCTATATAATCGTACATGACAACAACTTGTTCTATCTCCAGTAATTCATCCTAAATTACTATCATATGGCTTCTCAAACACCAAATTCCTTTGCTCTCATTCCAAAAAAACATACCTCTCACTGAACTTGTTGTGGGGAAAACAATGCAGCATGTCATGGTCCGCATTTTACGTATCTGGGAGGCACGAAACCCCAAACAGAACGGAGCTCTCATCAGCCTTGATTTCTTATTATTGGATGAAAAGGTATGAAAGTCGTTTATTATGGGTTTACTTTTGATAAAAAGGATGTAACCAACATCTCCACTAACATAAAACTCTACCAATAGTTCTTACCTACAACAAAAATCAAAGTAATTATGTGCTCTACCTGCTTAACGTTTTCTTTTAACATAAAATGTGCTAATATAGTTTTCTATATTTCAACTAATGTACTTAATGTACAAAAGTCATTCCCATCGATGTTCAGTACTTTACACATCCTTTTCGCTTATCCATACATATTCAAGAAACCGTAATGCAAGGGTCCATCTACCACCGTCGCATGGAGAAATTCAAAAACCAGCTCGAAGAAGGCAACGTTTATATACTTAACAACTTTGAGGTTGTCCCCAGCTATTCTCACTACAAGATTACAGATCATCAACATTCAATTGTACTCAATGGTACAGGATGAGTTAAGTTACAATAAAGATGAAGAAAGAGCTAACCACATTCAATTGTTGTCCAACCTAAATGAAGAGCAACTTGCCGTTTACGAATGTCATGGATTCAATCATCAACTGCAAAGGAAAACTATTTTTCATTAATGGCCCAGGTGGTACTGGAAAACCCTATATTTATAGGACAATAATTTCCAAACTCCAATCCGAAAAACGTATAGTCATCCCTGTTGCAACTTCAGGTATAGCAATAACACTTCTACTAGGAGGAAGAACTGCTCATTCTCGATTTAAAATACCAATAGATCTCCATGAAGACTCGATGTGTGATATCAAGCCAAGAACAATGCTCGCAGAATTGGTTGATACAGTAGATCTAATCATATGGGATGAAGCACCAATGGCACATCGTCACACTTTTGAAGCATTAGATCGCACATTAAGAGATATCATGAGTTTTACCGACCCAGATGCAGAAGCAAAACTATTTAGGGGAAAGACAATTTTGTTAGGTGGAGATTTCAGACAAATATTACCAGTCATCTCACAAGGAAGCAGACGAGATACAATTCTCGCAACACTTAATAGATCTTACATTTAGCAAAGTTGTTACGTTGCCACTCTTACCAAAAACATGAGAATGAAGCAAGACGAAAAAAACTTTGCTGCATGGATTTTACAAGTTGGGAATGGCGAGGCTAAAAGTGTCAATACTCTGAAAGAAGCTTCTCTAGAAAATTTCTACATAGAGATCGAAGACATATTACTCTTGGAAAAAGGAGAAAACTCAATGAAAGAAATGCAGGAAGCAACATTCCCAAATCTCAAAAACTCTTTCCAAAACTGTGTATATCTGCGAGGTCGTGCCATCCTAACACCAAGGAATGAAACTATTGATAAGCTAAATGATTTCTTCTTAGCAAAAGTTGAAGGTGACATGAAAGAGTATCTTAGTGCTGACAGTATCGCTGATGATGATGACCTTGATGGAGTTAACCTTGTATACACTACAGAGTACCTAAATGCAGTCAAGTGTTCAGGATTACCAAATCATCACCTACCTTTGAAGCAATATGCCCCAATCATATTGTTAAGAAACATAAACCAAAAGCAAGGTTTATGCAACGGGACTAAACTGCTTGTTACTCGTTTAGGTGAAAAGGTACTTGAAGTAGAGGTGCTTGCTAACCGGCACCAATGTCAAGAAAAAGGTGCTTATACCAAGGATCATCATGACAACGACAAATACAAATTGTCCATACAAAATGCGAAGACGAAAATTCCCTATTAGAGTTTGTTATGCAATGACAATAAACAAAAGTCAAGGCCAAAGTTTACAAAATGTGGGTATCTATCTACCCAAGCATGTATTCAGTCATGGCCAACTCTATGTTGTTTTATCTCGCGTCACATTTCATAAAAAGAAGGGCTACGAATTTGGAGTGCCACCACACAAAAAGAAAACAAATCAGCCATTAAAAATGTCGTATACAAAGAGATTTTCAACAATCTTCACTATCATGCCACATGTAATTTCATATACAATAAATACCCATATTGATGTATGTAAGACTTCAATGCTGTAATTTCAGTGTTTCTATATTGTACAGAAAGGAACCGAGAAGAACAAGTTCAACCACTTCAACATGGCCAATATTCATCAAAGTAGTCTCGTATGTTGACAAAATATTCAGCCGAAATATTGTTCATCAATATTTAAAACATTTGTTTCTCTTTCCATAATAAACCTCTCATAGTTATCCCAAAATAAAAAAAAATTGCAACAAAATGACATAAATTAAAAAAGGATCTCGCTGCGTAGCGCGGGCACTCACCTAGTTTTAATAATAGTAGTACATATATAATAAAAGTATTTTAGTAAATGAAAAGTGAATAGTGGTGAGTGAATATTGAATGGTTAGTTTTTCAAATTTTCTTTTTCTTATTATTTCATCACAAATAAGTCCTGATTAGCTACAATAAGGAACAAAAAGACAAAGATGGTTCAAGAGAAGATGAGAAACACCGAACACGAGAGGACAATTAAAGAGAATAAATCAAACAAAAAAGATAAGAAACTAGTCGAGAAACTTCGTATTAAATCTTTAACATTCAACATCTCTCACACTTTACAAAACTCGTAGTAGCTTAACAAAACGAAAAGCCAAGTAACTTCTCATAGAATTTTTGGATAGCACTTGAAACTAATGGCCTCTAAACTCTCATTTTCATCGGCGCTACGTTCTCCTCTCGTCCCATCTCCCTCTTCCTCATCCAAATCCAGTTGTTCGTTCTCCCTAGCATTTCCATGGAAAACACCTATCCGGATCAGAGCTCGAGACCAAAGAGAAAACGCCATTGATGTTACTCATCAAGGACAACAGAAAGGGAATCAAGGATCTAGTGTTGAGAGAAGACCTCAACAACGCTTAGCCATGGATGTTTCTCCTTTTGGTACGTTAAACTACTAACTCAAAACTCTTTTCCTGTGTTTACAACATGACTCTTGGATCCTCTTTCACCGATGAGGACAATGCGACAAATGTTGGACACTATGGATAGGATGTTTGAAGCCTGATAACATGATTTTTCACTCAAACACATATCAAATATCCCAATGCATTAATTATCATTGTAATACAAAGGGTGTCAATCCAAATGGGTGAGATGCTAGCAATTAAGATGTGATCGAATCTACCTAATTTAGGCCAAGTAGTTGATGTCGAATTTAACAACCTAAGAGACAAAATAAAATGCAATACTGAAAGTAAAGGAAAGCAAGAACAAACATAAAGTTGAACAAGTAAAGAAAGCAAAAAGAAATCAGGGGTTCTTGAGGATGATAATAATGGATACATGGGTCTCCTAAATCTACCATAAATGCCTAACAAACTTATAAGAGGTGATCTCTAGACAACAAGCTCATAAGTAAATAAATCCACTCTCATGGCAAATATTCTCAACAAGACTACAACATGACCTAACTCCCATTAGAGATTTATAATCAAGCATGCATGAAGAAACAACTTGCTAAAGCCAATAAACGCTCTAGACAACAAATCCCTTAGGTTAGACATGTAAATCTCTCAAATTAGTTGGTTCATGAATTTCATCAAACACTTCATGGGTGTGGGAATTCCCAGAATCTAATCTCAATTGATTAGAGAGAAATTAGCATTAAGTACACTAAAACAGAAGAGATCTAATCAAAACTAAGCTAAGACACCTAGGAGATCAAGGATTCCGCACTAATCTAACACACTTTCAAGAACCTTAGCTCTTTACTTAGATTTTGTCACCAAGAACACAAACCCAAAATTTAAAAACAAGTAGATAATCTTAAAGATCAAAGAAAGATAAGAAGAATGCAAAAGAAATTAAACTTACATACTTAATAGATCATAAGAAATTTGAATACAAAAGTAGAGAGAATTTTCAGGTTTTTTTCTCCAAGAACTAAAAAGGCTAAAACGTGGCTGCTGTGAAAAAAATGAAAGAGGTCCCCTTTAAAAGTTGTGGTAACCCTAATTAAATATGTCTATACGAGCTTGGTACAAAATAAGTAAAACCAAACCGAAAAAGAAAATTTGCTAGTTTTCTCGCAGAGGTCCGGCCCAGAATCATCAGTCTTTAGTAAATTTGTCATATCTTCCTAACCACACGTTATATTTCTTTCAAACCACCGCCAAATAAAAGATAACTCGTGTGGCTATCATGTGGTAAAATATAAGCTCAATCCAACGGTTGGAAGTCTTTCAAAGAAAGTAAGTCTTTTGACGTATTTGCATGATTTTCGCATCTCCAAATTTGTGTTCCGTCCTCAAGTCCAATCAAGACCTTCTCAATGCCCAAAACGATCCAAAAGCTACAAATTACCTAAAAATTACTCCAAATACAATATGTATATAATGCAAATGCAAAATATGCAATATGAAGGTAAAATGTCTCTAAAATGAAAGTCAGGGTATGCATATGGATGCAAAACATGTAGAATAATTCTTCTAAAATGTGCTAAAATGGAGACATATCACAGACACTAGTCCTAGGCATAAAACCCGGACCCGAAGAACCGAACCGGAACCGGAACCGACCCGAAGAAAACAGGTTCGGTTCCGGGTCCGAGTCTTACTACATTACCCTATTGGGTCTTACACAACAATTCCCACGGGTATCGGTTCGGGTCCGGGTCCTACCCGAGATCCGACCGGGTACCCGTAGGAACCGAATCATTACGATTACAATAAGACACTTACTCGGGTCGAGTAAAGGCTCTTCATTTCTTCTTTCTCAACGAATACGAAACCCTAGATTTATTTTTGCCGACTCAAAAGATCAACTTCCAGGTTTCTAAATCCAATTCCAACCTGGAACCATCTGCGCTGTCGGTGATTCAGTCAGAGGTAAACCCTAAATTTTGTTTCTTCTTGTAATCGAATTTCTCAAGTATTGTTAGGTTAGGTGATTAGCGATAATCTCTCGCTTATAGTTTTAGGTGAGTAGCGAAGCGATAATCTCGGTTAGTAGCGATATTGTTAGTCACGAGTCACGACACAAGACGCTGCGACATAACAGAATGATCAATTCTAACTTTTTTTAATTTTGCCTCTTTGTTTTCACTTCAGATGGCTTCTTATGACGATGGTGGTGGTGGGATTGACGGAACAGAAGAAGAAGTTCAAGTTCCAACATCTGTAAATAAAGGGAAGAGGAAAGAATCACAAGGAGATAATGGTCCAAAGCCAAAACAGAAGACACGGTCTTGGGTTTGGGAACACTTCTCAAAACAGAAAGACAATAATGACAAAGCTAATTGTCATTATTGTGGGAAGGAGATGGCATGTCCGACCAAGTCTGGCACATCTAACATGAAAAACATATCCAGGTATCGTGTAAGGCTTTTAAAGTTTGGGAATCTGCTAATAAATTCAAAGATCAGAGTGTGTTGAGAACTGATTATGATGGTGAACTTAGGGTGTGTAAAGTATCTGAAATTGCGGTTAGAGAAAATATAAATGAGATGTTAGTGATAGGAGAGTTACCTTTAGCGTTTGTAGATAGTTTAACATGGAGATATTTATGCTCTAGAGTTCAATTATACTAGCCTCTTTCGAGGAGAACATGCACAAGAGATATTGTAGAAATGTATGTCAACAAGAAAGCAGAAATGAAGAAGATTCTTGGACAAAACAAGCAGAGGCTTTCATTAACTACATACATATGGGTTGCTCCTAGTACGTGTGCTAGTTATATGGTAATAACATCACACTTTATTGATGCTTCATGGCAGTTAAAGAAACTTATCCTAGGTTTCAAAAATGTGTGTGATCGTAAAGGTGCAATAATTAGTAAGGTTCATGTTGATTGTTTAGCTGAACGGGACATCACAAGAGTTTTTTCCATAACCGTAGACAATGCCACAGCTAACAATTCATCAATAAGGAGGTTCAAGACATATTTCAACAAACTAGGAGATGATTCATTGGTGCTGAATGGTAACTTTTTGCATTTAAGGTGTGTTACTCACATTCTCAACTTGGCTGTGTAGGATGGTCTGCATGAGATTGATAGTAGTGTGAATGCTATCCGCAATGGTATTCAGTTTGTGAGATCTTCAACAGCTAGGCTTGCCTCATTTGAGCATCGTGTAGAATCAGGAAGAGTTCAAAGAGGAAGTTTGCCTTTAGATGTGAGAACAAGATGAAATTCCACCTACCTCATGCTAGAACAAGCTTTAAAATTAAAAATTGGATTTGACAAGATGGAGGCCGAAGATATACCATACAACGATTACTTCAAAGTTATTGTGGATGGAACAAAAATAGTTGGACCTCCTACTAAAGATGATTGGGAAGTAGTTAGTAGGTTTGTCCAATTCCTCTTCATTTTTTACAAATCTACTCTAATACTTTCAGCTTCAACTTCTGTTTGTGCTCATATATTATACAGTGAGATAGTTTGTATAACTAGAAACATCAAAGCAGTTAGCACAAGTCTAGGTTCAGATTCACTCTTGCGGTCAAAAGCCTTACATATGTTAAAAAAATTGGAAAAGTATTGGGATCTTTTCGGGACAGAGGTTTAGATGAATAAACTAGTCATAGTAGCAACTGTGTTTGATCCTACAAAAAATATGAAGCTTGTACAGCTCTGTTTTGAGAAATTTTATGGTAATGATAGTGAAGAAGCTACTCAACTTTTGGATTCAATTATGAATATATTGAGGAGTCTGTTTGATGAGTACATCACTAGGGTGAACAGAGGTGGATCAGCATCTTCTCATGCATCTTCTCAAACATCTTCTCAGGCACGCAGAGCTCCTTCTCAATCTGAGGACAGATTTGGAGATGATCTTCATGAGTTTTCACTTCTCGGTAATGATCTTGAATATGAAAGTATGAATGATATCTACAACGAGCTTTTTCAAGAAAAAGTTATTCAAGAGAAAACTTGAGTTGGATTTGTATTTGAAAGAAGGTGTGGAGAATCCAAATCTCTTCCCAGGTTCAGAGTTTGATCTACTTACTTGGTGGAGAATAAATAGTCCAAAGTTCCCAGTTCTTTCAGTAATAGCAAGAGATATACTTGCTATGCAAGTGTCTTCAGTGGCATCTGAATCAGCCTTTAGCACTAGTGGTAGAATTGTAAGTTCATTGAGGAGTTGTTTGACTCATTACATGATTGAAGTCTTGATGTGTACCGAGCAATGGTTGAAATGTGAAATTAGAAGCAGTGAACAAGGAGTGACAAAAAAAGAACAGATTCTTGTTGATATAGAGTTGCAAGATGATCTTATGAGAGGTAATTTTGAACTTTATAACTCTTTCAGATTTTTAGTTCTACTTTGTGAAATTCATATTCCATCAGCTGTAAATTGTTGTATCTTATATATCTTGCAGAGTTTGACATGGAATCCAACAGAGACAAATTCACTTAGAGTTTAAATTCAAAGAAGGTCTATCTATAGGTATGCTCTTTATCTTTAGACACACATAGGAAATCATGTGTCCATTTCAAAGTTAACAATCTTTCTCTTTTATTTTTGGCAGATATAGGTTTGGCAATGTCTACTTATATTGTTTGAATGGTTTGGAGGTGTTGTTTTTAACTCTTTTGTTGTATTTCGCATGTTGGTAAGCTTGACAATCTCTATGTATTCTATGGTTTACTATGGTTCGGATGTGTTGTTTGGTACTCTCTTGTGTTGGTAAGTTTTACAATGTACTATGAATGATTACAACACGTTTTAGTTGCATTTCAAATTTCAGTTGGCAGTTTTGCAATGTGTTCAAGTTTATAGGTATAATTTCGGGTCGGGTCTATACCCGAAACCGTATAGACCCGATCCAGACCCGAACCAAACTTGACTGGGTCCTATATGGGTCTAAGACTCACGGACCCGTAAAGATCCGACCCGGAACCGAACCGACAGTTGAGCGGGTCCTATATGGGTCTAAGACTCACAAACCCGAAAGGTCCGGACCCGAAAAATCTCTACCCGAACCCGACCCGAAGACCCGAATGCCCAGGGCTAAAAGACATTATGCCTGCTGTTTCAGGAAGAAACAAAAGAGGAAATGGAGTTTCTGAGATTCGTGCGCCATGAGATATCAAAGAAGAAGAACACGAGATCAAAATGCGTTTTGATATGCCTAGTCTATCCATAGAAGATGTCAAAATCTTTGTTGAAGAGAATGTCCTTGTGATCAGAGGAGAGCAGAAGAAGGAAGATGAAAATGATTCTTGGTCTGGAAGAAGTGTTAGCTCTTATGGAACATGACTTCATCTTCCAGGCAACTGCGAGAAAGACAAGATCAAAGCTGAGCTAAAGAACGGAGTGTTGTTTATCACTATTTCTAAAACCAAAGTGGAACGCAAAGTCACCGATGTCTAGATTCAGTACGATCCTATTGAGTTTTATGCTTAACCATAAGCAAAATTGAGTTGAACAACAATTATTACTATACTAGAATAAACCAACTAGTAAAGTTTGTGTATGGTTCTTTTTTTTCTGAAATTGTGTTTTGTACAAGAGCCAATGTCTGTATATATTGCATAAGGTATTCAAGTATATGGTTAACTAAAATATTCTATTTGTATGGGATTTTCTCATATACTTTTGTTTTCATATGTTAAGAGTACTTTATATACCTAGTCCCTACATCTTATATATGATTGTGTTATGTTTTCTCCAATATATCTTCTATCTAATAATAAATCTGTAGTCACTAATAAAATGTGAGAAACCTCTATAATTTTCTCTTGCCAAATTATGAAGCCGGCCAGTAAGGTAGATTTTAATCATTAGAAGAAGTTATCATATTATAGGTTTTAACCATTTTTTGGTTCCGCCGATTCTTCAAAATTAATTAAGATATTTGTTTGTTTCAACCGATTGTTATCCTATTCATGGGATAACAATCTGTTGAATATTAATAAATCCTACCAAATTAAGTCGTTTTTCTTTGTTGATTGATCTCTTCTCTCTTTCGATTATCGTTCAATAATGGGGATCATGTTATGTAAGGGTAATTTCATTTCAAAATCATAAGACAATCAAACCCCATCAGAGAGACTAGCATCCTTACCGGAGGACCTGAGGCTTCGGATAGAAGCTAGTGCGGATACTACAACGGACGCTGTTATGAGGAGAGAGCTCTACTCCTTCTTTCCGCCAATTGTAGGAGACACAGATCACAAGGATGAGGAAGTAGAATTGCGGGTTTTGCGAATTCATGAAACAAGGTGGTTGCAAAGAATCATTTACGGCTTGGAAAGATTGTGTGGATGATCAATCTCAAAGTTACACTAAATGTAACCAACTTTATTCAGCGTGCGTTGAGCAAGTGTATGAATGTGACGAACTGATTGAAAAGGAGAACATGCCTTGGGTGGTGGACCTGTTGGCTTATTGGGTTGATGAGAATGAAAGGAGTTGGGCGATTTTTTCAGTTTAAGCAATATCCATATTTGATTTGTGAGCCCTAAATTGGTCGAATTTCTTTATGGCTTGTTTTGCTATTTCCTCACTTGATGGAATAATGCTGCAAACATTTTATTGACAACTCAATAATGTTGTATTGTTGTTGACATTCTATGATTCTGACCCCCAAAAAAAGCTTTTTATTGTCTTTAGAGCCATGAAATAAAATTAATTTCTTCTTCTTAGCAATACAACTCTTGATTATTGATTGCATCGCCTTTCCAACGATTCTGATTCTTCAATTTCCCCATATATTTTCGAGAAAGAAACATAAAAAGGAAAACTTGCTTTTAGAACATAAAATTTCCAATCATCTTCAATCAGTCTATAGATTTATTTATATCACAGAAGATGGACCAATATGTTCGGAGTTCCGCTACTTCCAATCAATATTCACAGTACCATTTGTCTCGTCAAAGAATTATATGCAGTTTTGTAACACATCAACTCGGTATTTGTATTTTATTTTGCTTTTAGTTCCAATTTATCTTTTTGTCTCATTTTAAAAGGAAAATAAAGTGGCAAGTAAGGACTGGAAATAAATTATTACGACTAAATTGAACACCGAACCTTGTCAAAACATTAAACAAATAATTAGTTTTTCATCAAAATATTCAATAATTCCTTTCCTTTTTATTTTCAAAACAAATATTACATAAAAAACAAAAAATATATAGATTATTACCTAAATAACCCTAATAAAGTTTTGAAAAAGACAAAACAGTGTCGCAAACATCAACGAGTTGATTAGATACCACAATGCAATTTTTATCTTCTTCTAAAAACCACAAAACGTTCATATCTCAATAACTTACTCCCACATTACGCTATTCATAAATGAATGAATGATTGTACGTTTGATGATTTTTTATTAATTTACAGCAGAAAAAACCATATCATTGGATTCTTTCCGGATTATTTACATGCATATATAAAACTTTTTAGTTAGGTTTAAACTAAGAAGATTTTGAATGTGAAAACTTGACAATAATTTCAATTGATAACGGATATATAACTATTATATCAGTCTGTTTTGCGAGTTCTTTAACTAATTCATTATCCAACAATTTGTAATGAGATAATGATACACTTCTACCCATTTACGTAGAACATATTTGTGTAGATAATTCGTACATTTACGGTCTCTAAGTTTAAATGACCACAAAACTTAAAAGAATTTGAATAAATCATAGTGGAAACATTTTTATAGTTAAATTATCACATTCTAAAATGCTATGAATTTCTTGGCATGAGATTTGGTGGGCGTATGAGAATAGAATACGCTGTAGCAACTGAACAAGGTACAATTAATGTTATTCATGCTTAATTTGGTAAGTTTGAACAAGGTACAATTAATGTTATTCATGCTTAATTTGGTAAGTTTAAACCATGTGTACTTGAAATTATATCTTCTTTTTTCTATGATTTATTGTATCCTTTTTTATTATATGTTTAAGACAGAAAAGTATAGATGTTTTAAAATTGAATATTCAAGTGAGATATTATCCTATTTAAAACATTTATAGCTTTCTGAAAATTTGCATAGATAAAACTCAAAGTTACATTCAGTGCAATTTTTTTTCCAAATTGCTTTTTACTATCAGAATATAAATTTTAGTATCAGAACATGAAGAATTACATTTTCTGTTTTATTTGCATTTTTTGCTAAATTTACTTTTAAAAAAATTGATCAATATTTTTCAGTCATTTTTGGGAATTTTTTCAAACTTTCATGTTAACAAAGGTTATAAGAACTATACTACACTATCTTCTACAACCCAACAATATATCCTCTCATATATTTTTGACCAAAAAAAAAATCCTCTCATATATTTTAAAAGTGAGTTAAAACTTTGTTGCTCCTTTTGTACATAGACTAGATTTTGTAGTGATTAGTAAGTTTTCCCAATCAAAAATATTGGAAAGGAAGATGTCAATCTTAAACTAATCTAAACGGGTCAAATTTTTGGTATAATGTAATATAATCATCTATAAGTATAAAGATCTAAACATTTTATATATGTTGTCAAAAAAAAAAACATTTTATATCTTATAAGTGTTCAGTTAAGTGATAATAATAATAAAAGATTCAATAATATTCTACTTTACAAATTAAAAATAAAGTTGAAAATTAAATGTTTTGACATATATATTTTACATTTATTATCTGAAATTGCAAATTAATTGATAACTTAAAGTTTTCTTCTTCATTTCATACTCTATAATTAAACTACAAAAGTATATTATCATTCATATGTTATATCACAATTAGCAAAACTATAACCAGACTTTAATCTCTCATAAAACAAATTGAAAACGATAACATATCGATTCAAACTAAAAATGCAGAAGCAGAACGTAGAGATGACATTTTGTGTGTTTGAAATGGATGTAATATTTAGTATATTTTCATTTATCAAAAAACAACATAAAAATATAAACACAATAAAATTTATATTATTTTCTTATAATTTTCTGCATTTCTTGCAAACAAATTCATTTATTTGTATTTTAAATTATAAAGAAAGAATCTATTTAATTCAATAAATAATATATATGTAACATAATAAATAATATATACTAATTCCTTACTTTTATATCATGACATAATAATATAATATCTATTTAGACTAATACAAACAAATATATGTTATAAATCTAAAAATAATATAATAAGGATAAAAAATTATATAAGCAGTAAGTATGTTTATATAAATTCAAACCTTGATGATGAGATGAAATGAAGAAAAGAAGACAATAAATTAAACTCATTAGATTAAAATTTTAATAATAAGGCAACAAAGCAGATTTCAAGAAAAATAAACAAAATTTGACTCTTGAATAAAACAAGATTACTCAAAAGAAAAAGGTTCGACAATCTATTTCTCTATGATAGTTTCAAAAATGTTTAAATATACCTAATTTTTTGTCTCGTTAAAATTTAACCCTTGTATAAGTTTGTAACATCTATTTCTTTCTCTCAAACGATTGAAAATTTAAATTCTTCTTGACGGTATAAACCCGGATGAAATCAATGTTATTGATACCAAAAAATTTCCGTAAAAATAAACTGAACCAGGACACATTGTCTAAGACTCACCGACCCATTGCGGGAGACTAACCCGATCCGATTGAAGACTTAATTACTCGTTTCCTCTTCGGTTAAACATTTAAAAATCTTCGACAACCTAATTCACGATTTATGTAACAGAGGATCTAGATTTATTTGGATTTTTTCTAGGTTTGTGATTGGATCCGCCCTTGTGTTAAGGACGTCGAAGTCAGAGCTAAACCCAGATCGACAATATTATCATCGTCCTAATAAGTTATGTCTCTATAAATTAATGGGTATTGAACTTTGCATTGATGCGTAGTAACTCTTTAAGCTTCTGTGTAGCTTGCCATTGAAAAACACTTATTCAAGTGGATGGACGATGTAGTTCTCAGAGAGATTGAAACAATGAGCAATTCAATTGAGAAGATTGAGAAGCATTTGATTGAATTAGAAAGCAACAGACTTGAGTATCAAAAGTATTAGCTTAAACAATTGAAATTGAAGATGGAGATTGCCTTATATCAAGGATTGAAAGCATTGTTATAGAATCTGAATGAAAAATAAATAAATTGGGTGTTGCATCCTTAGTTTTAGGTGTTATTGCTATTGTTGGGATCATGAAATTGTGAGAGGTGTAGTTTGTTTGTAAGCTTATGGGAAGCTTTTGAATGCTTGGGGAAAGCTTTTGTTATGCTTTTGTAATAAATTAAGAGTTTGTAATGCTTTTTGATGTAATGATTTTGGTTGTAATGACAATGGTTGTATTGGTTTGTTTGAACGTTTTTGTTGTAATGTTTTTGTTTCCAATGAAATGGTTGGAATGCGTCAATTACGTGTGAATATATGTGGAAATATGTATTGGATTCTTTCAAATCTAACATATCAATACATTGAAGGCAACATCACATATGCTAGTTTAAAATAAAGTAGGTTTATAATAAATAGAAAGGATCACTTCCACTAGGTTTATAAAATATTAACAATTGCTAAAAACATTCCAAAAATCAGAGAGATCCACAAATTCGGTTGTGATATCCAAAAGAACAAAATGAAAGGTTCCATGACCTACTACTATAGCAAAGCTCTCAAAAAGAAAAGAAAAAAAAAGAGTTTTAAAGATAATTTTTCTTCTCTTCACTTCACTGCATCTTCAGTTTTCTTGAGTTAGAATGCCCTATGAAGACTTGGCGTGAAAGTGACCTTGCTACTGTGAAGAGAGGGATCGACCTTGCCGTTGAGATGTGGCAGCTTCGCTTTGCCGTTGAGATGTGGCAGCTCCACTTTTTTGCTGAAAAGACTCTCCTTGTACATCCTAGACAAGAACAGTTTGTTAGCACAAAATCTGATTGATCTAGATCTAGATCTTGTAATGATGGTAAAACAACACAAACCTTTGCTTGATTAGCTTCATAAACCAAGTCCAGTTAACTGTGTTTCAACTGGAACTAGCCCATGTCAGTGGGTAGATTGCATTATTCTCATCTCTACCCATTGCAACTAAAGTTGACCCTTAAATTTTCTCTTTTGGAAAACAAGCATCAACACCTATAAGAGGTCTACAAGTCTGCCTTCATGATGTTCGAAGGACCTCAAAACAAACATAAAATCTTGAAAGCACATTAAGACCTTCACCATTAAGTTTCGACTCAATAACACAAGTCGAGCTCAGATTACTCTAAGATTTCAGCTATATAGTATCTTAATCTCCCAAATTGTTCACCGTACTCTTTCTCTATCCACTTTAAAGCCTTATTCCTATCTGATTAACATAATGGCCTAGTAATACCGATTTTCCACTTTTGATACACAAACTTTGTCATTTTCTGTGGCATAAAGTACTCAGGTTCAATCATAATCTTGTCAACAAATAATTATGTTAGCACATGCACCTTCATTAGCTTGCATTGATAATTCTCAAAGCAATTATGCTTCAATTTAAAGTACCTAATTACCCATCTCTCAAACTCAACTCTAGTTGATGTATTAATTATCATGGCTCTAGTCGAGAAGAATTCTTTGTCTTCTTGCGTCTACATCTGTATTCAACTATGACTTCATCTTTGTGTTCAACTTTCTCTTCATCGATGTATTCATCTGCTCTATCTTCATCCTCGAGGTCTTCAGTGAGCATGTCTTCATCTTCATTGTCTTCATCATCCTCGCTCTCACTCACATGGATTGTGTCAGATTGGAGCTTTGTCGCTCCATTTCTCAACATGGTCTTAAATATTGAAATTTTACTTCTCTAGAATCTCATTCTCTAAATCTTCGATTGTCTAAAAATTTTCTCCATCGCGCGAGGATCCTTCAGGTTTAAATAAATCCTCTACCTCCACAGCCGAAATTAGATCTTACATCAAAAATTCGAGCCAATTTCAAGCTTCTTCGTTGATTCTTCGATCTAGGGTTTGGAAAAAATTCCCCTCTTTCATTTCTTATAGGTTTATTTCAAGTTTAATTTTTAACTCAGTTTTGGTTAGGCTTAAGTAGGTATGTAACCGGGTCATAGATGGACAATTACGGTTTATTCCATTTTACGCTTAAATTAAAGTTAACTGCAATTTATTGTACCATTATAACAAATAATTATATCGCGAGAGGGAAATTAAATTTCCAATAAGTCGAGAGGGGAAAATAGATTATGAAAACTTATACAAGGAAAAAATCGAACGAGACAAAGAACTAGTTATATCTAGATCTTTTTAAAAATCGAGAGGGGGAATAGATCCTCGACTCTCTGCATTTCATCATATAAATTAGCCAACGGATTAATATATAAAATACCCGGTAGGATTTCAATCTTTAATTACCAAGCAAGTCAGTCAAGTTTGGTTAAGTGCCACATGAAGCATAATCTTATGCTCCTTCCTCCATTGTTTCTCAAAACGAGTACTTTTTAGTGATTTAGTTGTATTGCTATTGGATTCGAATATGCAGAATCAAAATATTATCTTCTTTGCTTATAGTCTCCTTTTGTCTTATAGTACCCTCACTTAAAAGCTTGAAACCAACAATGTTCGAAGTTGGGAATAAAGCTCCAATTTTCTTATAAATTGATCTAAGTCTTTACCAGAAGAGGAATATCTTTGTTACATATTTTATCATCCGGAATCGACGAAGAAGAAGGACGAGGAAAATAGAATCCACCAATGTAAATAACATTTCGGTAATCAGAATGACGAGGAATAATATTGGCAGTGAGTGTAGCGAAAGCAGTTGTGTTCTCAACAAGTAACTCAGCGAAGATCACTATTGACAACATTGTATAGAAGCAAATTCAATGGAGGATTTCAAAATATTCGAATGATTTCTTATATGGAATGTTGGTGATTTACTCAAATACTCTAAAATTATATGTAATAATTTCAATGTTCTACAATTATCCATGATTACTCAAATACTCTTACTTTTTAAAAATTGACATTTTATCTTTTTTGATGTGTAAACAAAAACGTAATAACAAAAATGTCATTAATGAATCTTGCCACATAAATGTGTGCCAACTGTGCCACATAAGCGTGTGCCACGTAAGCATAACCAAAGTCAACAAAGCTCCGCCCACAGTGTGGCAGACATTGGCAGACCTTTCTTCTCTTACGAAGCTCACCCAGGGTCCGTCAAGTGTGGTGGATCTTAGTTGAGCGTACTTCTTACAAACCTTACGAAGTTCAACCAAGGTTCGCCAAAGTGTGGCAGAGTTTGGTGGATCTTGGCACTGAGCTTTCTTCTTACAAACCTTACGAAGCTAAGATCTTGGTTGAGCTTTCTTCTTATGAACAGAGTTTGGCGGATCTTGGCTCTTTCTTCTTACAAACCTTACAAAGCTCAGCCAAACTCTATCAAAATTAACCAAGATCAATCAAGATTAACCAAACTTTACCAAAGTGATACCTTAAGAAGTTTATCAATTGTGGATGTGAGAATTGTTGTAATCGTCACCTTGTTTGCATTGCCCTTATGGCTGATCTTGGTTTATCTTGGTTGATCTTGTTTGATCTTGGTTTATATTGGTTGATCTTGGTAGATTTTAGTTGAGTTAGGTGGAGTTTGGTTATTCTGGCATTTATGTTTTCTTATTTGGCCATGCAGAATAGACTCCTAGATACCACACAATACAATGTGCAAAACATTGACGAGCATCAAGTTGTTGTCACGTGTTCGGCCTCATCACATGTGATTCATTTGAAGGAGAAAATATACTCTTGCAAAAGGTTTGATGTGGATAAAATACCTTGTGTACTTGTCTTAGCCGTAGCAGAAGCATGGCAACGTTCGAAGATCAACCTCACAGATCCTTATTATTATACGAGTTACTTGTACCATGCATATGCTAAATGTGTGATGCCAAAAGATGTAACAATTCCAATACTTGAAAAGGTGTCGATTAAATTTTGTTTACCTTCTATTGTACGTAACAAACCCGATCAGCCAAAGAACTCGCGGATGAAAGGTTGGTTTGAGTGCTCAACGCCCAAGGAAAGTGACTACTTGTTCGCGATGTAACGGTGTGGGACACAACATTCGGACATGTAGAGCAGATGTCCAATCTTGAAAGTCTACCAAACTTCACCAAACTATATTATCGACATTACAATGATAAGTTAAATATACATTGTAGAGCTAAAAAGTTAAATATACATTGTAGAGTGATATCTGCCATGTCGAATTAAGCTAAATTAAGGTCAACCATAGCACGCGTGTAAGAACAACCAAAGTCAACCAAGCTCCGCCACATTGTGGCAGAGTTTGGCTGATCTTGGCTGGCGTTTCTTCTTATGAAGCTTAGCCAATGTCCGCCAATGTGTGGCGGATTTTGGCTGAGCTTTCTTCTTACAAATCTTACGAAGCTCAGCCAATATCCGCCAAAGTGTGGTAGAGTTTGGCGGATATTGGTTGAGCTTACTTTGAACAAACTTTATATATGTACATTTGTGTAGTTAATTGAAGCAGAATTAACACTTTAGTGGTTATGAAATAGATATGTATAAAAAGTTAATCAAAGCGTTAATTGCAGCAAAATTAATACCTTAATGATTATAAACTAGATATGTATACAAAAGTTAATTGGAAAGTTGATTGAAGCCATACACAAAGTTAATTACTTTGTTTGTTATACATTGTATATGCACAAAATTAATTGATGGAAATACAATGAAAATAGTTAACTAAAACCATATACACAATTAATTACAAAGTTAATTAAAGTCATATACACATTTAAGTAGTTATACTGCAAAAAACACCCCTTGTGATGCGGTAATGAGTACCTGCTTATCAACATCTTCAAAACGCGAATAAGGATATGTGCATGAATTTGTCTCTAGAAGTGGAATCTCATCCACGACCTCAAGGGAGAATTTGAGGCGGAGAAACGGGACTAACTTATCATCTAATCCCCTAAATCCTTGTACAAGGGTTAAGCACTCAATAAAATTAAGGGTGTAAATGCCACAGTCACTCGATCGTTCGTTGTAGGGATTCCCTTCACCCTAGTGACAGTGAAAGCCCTCACCTTGGTCTATTTTCGTAACTCAAGAGCTAACATGGTCCTCCGCATATAGGGTATCATCCTCGCGTACGGCCTGCTTGCAAAAAATATAAGAAAACAAGATCAGCCATGATCTGCCACGATCAGCCAAGATCAGCCGAGATGAGCCAAGATAAACCAATATAAACCAAGATAAACTATACCTCACAGAGTTAATCAGTAATTGATTCGGTAAGGCTGAGGTAGAAGAATCGTATATTTTAACGGTCTCTCAAGCCTACGAAGTCGCTCATCTGTCCCCCTTTAGTCTACTATTTGCTCTTCCAGTATGCCGTTCTGACGTGTTGACTTGATCAAATGTCATCACGTCAAAAGCATGCTTCATAGACTGAAGGATGTCTAGCATAATCTTTTTAGATTCCCCTTATTATTTGGCCTTGAATTCCTTCTTCCATTTCTTGTCCAATCTTTCCTTTTCATTTTCTTTGGCCATCTTCTGAAATTATGCCAAAGTCATATCGGAATCCTTTGCCCTTGGATTATCCTTTGCCCTTGGACTATCCTAAGACTTCATTTTTTCCTTTGGGGTATCCTTTGCCAAAGCGAGATCGTAAGCCTTCTTTTGATTAGTATATTCCTTCTTCTCAGTCACCTTCTTAGCACTATTAGCCTTCTTAGAAGTTCTTAGCTCACTTTGTATCTCATAAACCTTCCTTTTTGCGGAGGTCGGGATAACCCAAAACGTCTCATTTAATGTCTCATCTAGAATGTCTCTGATCATTATGTCAACTTTGGGATCCCGATATTCTTTAGTAGGCCACTCATGGTATATTTCATCGTAAGGCTTTTTGAATAAGGTGCACCACATTCACCTACAGAATCAACCAGCCAAAATGAGCCAAACTAAATCACACGTTACATATAACTAGCTAAAATACATCTACAAAGTCAGTCAAAGTCAGCCAACCTAAACCACACGTTATAAAACATTAGCCAAAATATATCCGCCAAAGTCAGCCAAACTAAAACAGACGTTATAAGACATTAGCCAAAATACATCCTTCAAACTCAGCCAAACTAAACCACATATTATAAAACATTAGCCAAAATACATCCGCAAAAGTTAGTCAAAGTCAGCCAAACAAAAATAGATGTTATAAAACATTAGCCAAGATACTCTAAAGTAAGCCAAAGCCAGCCAAACTAAACCACACGTTAAATCAAAGCCAGTCAATGAATTAAGCTTACATTGTCGTTGTCGAATGTCATCTTTTCAATGTCGAAGACATCCTCAATATCTATATGGCGGCAACTACGCGTAGTCCATTGCAAAAGTGGAACCGGGCCAGCTACTTTACATCCGCACATTAAACCTAGATGTGGAATAAACGCGTATGCCCATATTAGAAGCACATGCACAAAGCCATGCACACTCAACCTCGCCTTTGCCATTGAGGCACAAGAGATCGACTTCAAGAGGGACTGAAATGCTATTATCCCCCAAGGATGCCTCTCAAATCTATCTGGATCCGTCACCAATTTAGCATAGAAAATTGGGATCATATTATTCTTGTGCAGAATAAATATTACAGTATATAACACCACCAGCAACCCCACCATCTTCCTCTTGGCAAGAGACCAATCATTGCATCCATTTAATGCCATTTCAAGCTATGCCCATGTTGGACCATCACCGTGGTCTAAACCCATGTCAGCCCATAACTCTTCTGAAGCTAAATTTGCATAATTAGATTTAGGTAACCCACAATTCATATGCGTGATGTGGTAAACTCATGCAGAGAAAATCTCACTGGCCGACCATCGACCAACACCCATACCTCATTCACATTAGGTTTGTGAAGCATATTACCAAACAGGTGTTCAACATGTTTTTTGCTCCATGAGAACCTTGTGCTGGCAAACCGCAGTATAATCTCATGTTGAGAATTCTTCTCTATCTCATTGTAAGCATCAATACCAATAAGACCCCTCAACTCTAGTATCCTCCTCAAATTGCAGTAGTGGTTGATGGCTCGGGTCCACAACGGGATTTTTCCTATTCCAACAGTCCTCACATGGTACTTCTCGTTATCCCCCATATTTGTGAGAAATATACATGAAAACAATTTAAAATAAAAATCTCTACCAAATTCTGCCAAAAAACAAAAGTCTACCACACTATATCATTAATCAACCAAAATCTACCAAAGTCTGCCAAAGTGTGTCAGACTATGAACCAAAGTCTGCTATACAAAACAAATTTTTCCTTTGAAGGAGACGAAGTAAAAAAACGTAAAAAAAATAAAACTTCCGAAAATTTTTAAATCTAGAAAAAGTAGTAAAAATGTAGTTCAAAGTCGAAGATTTGAGCTTTTGAAATTCATAATCATGTGTTACATTACCTTTCAAAGAGACGATGAAGATGATGAAGACGAAGAAACGAAAAAAATGTAGAATTTAAGAGATAAAAAATCTCTGAAGTAGAAGACGAAGGAGAAGAATGAGACGAAAAAAATGAAGAATACGATGAATGAGGTGAATGAGACGATGAAGATGAAAGATGAAAATGAAAAATGAAGATGAAGATGAAGGCGAAGTAGAAGTTGAGAAAGACGATAGAATTCGAAAAAAGAAGACGAAGTATAACTGTTTAATTTCTTTTTTCTTTTATTTTTTTCAATTGTGGTATTTTAGTAAATAAAAAAATATTGTGTCTTTCATAATATTTCCCATATTTTTTTTGATTTTTTGAAAACTATTAAAATTATTATTATATAGCTGTAGACTATTTGAGTCAGTTTTTTGTATTGTAATATATCGAGAGACGGTGTGTGGACTAAGGATTAGTCTATGTGGCTGTATCACATTATTCAACCGCGTGAATGGTACGGATATCTACTGTTTTTGTGCTGATTATATTTTTTTATGTTTTTTCTAAATGTAATATTGACTTTCTTGGTTCTAGAATCTCAAAGTCAATAATGATCTAAATAACAATGATGTTGGTTTTTATAGGACACCAAACATTTGATTTTGTTTTAATATTGTGTGTCTACACATAGGCCACAGTATTCATATAATAAAAGATTCTCGATATTCATATAAGGGACGGATGTAATTTTATAGTTATGTTTATTCTCTTATATAGAATATACAAAACCAAAAAAAACTAACATGTTCATTTTAGCAAATAATTATTTGATCAACAATATTTGATACATAACATAAATTCTTAAATTAAAACATCATAAAATTCAAACTTACTTTCAAAAAATTAATAAAATATAAATTTTAAGTTATTTGAGTTTAAGTGACAAATTATTTATTATTCAAACAAGAATTTCTAAAAATCATCTAAAATCAAGTATTATTGAACTAGTGATTTTAAAAAATACAATTATATCCATTGTTATTGGAGAAAAATTAAAGATGTGATTTTATATGAATATTTGGGATTTTAGAGTTATTTAGAGGATTTCGCTAGTTAGAAAAACAAAACCCCAATTCTTATGGTTTTAGGTGAAGTTTTAAAGAATTTTGTCACAAATCATAAGAATTTTTTTTGATTCATCTAAATTTCATAAAATCTAAATGATTCACAATCTTTCAATCCATTGTTCAATATATTCTCCTTAATTGTAAGTAATCATTTGATCGACAAGAAACAATGCATAACATAAATATTCTAATTAAAGTATGGTAGGATTTGAATTCACTATTTGGTATCAACCTAAATCCAGGACAAACTGACTGGACCACCGGTTTATTTACAAAAGATTTAAGTATTTATAAAAGATTTTTCTTCTTTCTAATTTTCCATTAGAAGTATTTGATCTTATCATCTCTATTTAACACAAAGTCACAAACAAGTTTTTGTACTCATTTACTTTTGGACTGTCATTTTCACGCGATAAAAATGGAGTAAATTGGAGTGATTTACTCGATTTAATATTAATCAATTATTACTACTTTCAATCAAATCTCTTAAAAATCAATATTGATAGAAGTTGACATGTTCGCTAGACATATCATAACTGGTCCTGCGAATTAATACAGTAACAATTATTGGTATAACAAGTTGCAGCTAACTGATGAGACGAGATTTCAATAGTTGTATACCGGTTCCGACCACTTCTCGAATCTGAAGTGAAGATGAAACAACACTTAACATATCTCTAATTATAAAATATAATAAATATTAAAATATAATTAAACGGTAGTCGAACAATTGGGATCCACAGAATTAAACGGCCGAGATAATGACACGTATTAGCTGCATCTTCGGAACGGCGGGAAGAATCTTGCGTGAATGGGGCCCTTTACGTTAACCGTTCATACTTCGCCACTTACCCTATAGCTGTTTTGTAGTTCTTGTATTTATACGAAGAAAATTATGTCTCGCACTCTAAATAGTTTATATAATTTGTATATTAATAAAATATTGTAAAATTTTAAAATTCTATTCTATTCTATAATTTTCAAATAACTTGTGGTCTATTTATCTTACTTGATTTACTTAGATACTAGATACCAAATGATGAATCTAATCTTATTTTACTCCAACTAAAAAATTTAAAGTATAAATTAAATTTTATTGATTCAAATGTTACTTGTTGATAAAAAAAATTATAGACTATAATTTTAAATTCAAAACTACAATATTTCTAAATCATTAACTTTAAAACCTAAGCAATTTTTTTAATAATTATCTAATAATTTTTAAAAGGTTTTGTGCAAAAAAATTCTACTATTTATTATTTTTAATAGTTTTAACACACTTTTTGTTAGGAGATAAGAAATGTGGATCGAAACTCAAACCAAATTTTTGGGGTAGATACGGTTTGAATTTAGAAATTTAGTGGCCTAATAGAAATGATTAACAATTTTATATTTGAAAAAAATTAATCTCTAATCTAAACTAACATAGGATATCTTTGAAAAAAAAAAAAAAAAACTAACATAGGAATTCCTCCTCGAATACAAACTACAAGACTAATATCACTTTTTTTGTAATTTTAATTTCCATCTATTTAAAATGTAAATCACTTTTACTAAACAAATATAAAATACACTATAATCTTTTTGTAACTATTATCGTATTTTTAAAAATTATAGAAATTAAAATTTCAAAAAATGAAGAATGGAAATTATTTGTGCAGAAAATATTTTTCTGAATTATCACTGATGATAAATATAATAAATTATTTATGATCATTACGACCAATTATTGTTTTTCAACATGTTAGTCTAGTTAACAACCATCAGCATCCTTAGTTTAATAGAAAAAAATGACAGGATAGACAAAGAAGAAGCGAAAACGATATTTTATTGTTTAGTCTTAGTCTTAAATTAGAGTAGTGACAAATTTACTACCCAACGTATTTGTATTTTTCAAAATTCGGAATATTTTGAATTATATGAGAATGCCAGAGCTTAGAATTGTAGAATAATTTAAAAGTTGTATTTGTTTCATTATTGCAATCATTATATTTGTTATAAAAAATGAGAGAGATGAAGGAATTCACCAGAACCACAACTATTTTTCTAGGTCTATGATGAGAGACACGTATGCTTTGTCTCACAAAAGCCAATCACTTTGCTTTCGACTCCAATCTAACCATCTTAAGTCTTAAATATTTCTCCCACTCTCCACATCATATTGATAACTACAACGTTGACACATTTTTTTCATTTTAATAAAAATAAACAGTAATTTAGATCATATCTTGCTAGTTGATTATGTTCAGTGATCTCTGACACCATTCGAAATATCGAACTGAGTAAATACATCAACTACTAAAATAACCATATATGTCAATTTTTAAGATATTACTAAATCGCCTAAAAAAGCAGAAGAAGATCAAATGGTCCTTGAAAATTTAAGAGTAAAGATGAAAAGTCTGACAATTAATTAACTTCGGCGAAAACGACAAGATAAGCATCACTATAACTCTTGTGTGGATATGAGAAGACCACCCATGTTCTTGCTTTTATCCAATTCCATCAATATCTTTACTTCTTTTTTTTCCAACAAAACTCAATTCATAATTAATATTTTCAAGTTTCTAAATTTCTAACAATATACTAGATTTAAATAAGACATATGAATCTGTCATTGAAAAAAAAATAAAAAAAATAAAAATAAGATATATGAATGATAAAATATATATACAATATCAAACTTGTTTATTCAATCCCAAAACATATAAATAAAAATATTCACAATATATATATATATATATCCTAATACTTCTCTCAAATAAGTGATACATAGTTTCGAACACCTAACTTGGACAATAAATATGTAAAAATCAAACCGGGAAAAGCTTTGGTAAACATATCAACGATATGTTCATTTATATTGATGTGCGGTATGGTGATAAGTCCATCCTAAACAACATCGCATATTTGGTGACAGTCTAATTTGATTTTTTTTTCATTCATGGAAAACAAGGTATGATATTATGAATAGCGGCATGACTATCACAATATAAGGCAATTGAATGTGAGTGTGAACACCCGAGACTTTGCAGCAGTTCTATAAGCCATTTTAATTCTTTCAAAGTAAATTCCATGGTCCTATATTCTGCTTCAGCCAAGCAACATGAAATCATGTCTTGCATCTTGGTTTTCCATGAGATTGATGAGTCCCTAAGAAAAACAATAAAAGCAGAGAGAAATCGATGTGTACATGGACAAACTGCCCAATCGGAATCACAATAGTTTGTGATGGTTAAATCACTATATGATCGGAGAAGAATACAAAGGGATGAAATGCCTTTGAGATACTTTATAACTCTTAACGCAGCTTGCCAATGCTATGCCAAAGGTGTTTGCATGAACTTGGAAGTGAACCACATAACTTATATATGGTCCAGATATAGATATATAAATTAACAACCTACTAAACAACCCAGCCTTGTCATGGGATGGTCTGGAGGCACTGCCAAAATTGTGGTTGAGCTCGATGGGAATGTTTACTGGACGATAATCTAACAACCCAGCCTCGACAATTATTTGAAGAGCATACTTTCGCTGTGATAAGCAAATGCCATCAGGTCCACATGAGACCTCAATACCGAGAAAATACTTAAGTTTGCCAAAGTCTTTCATGTGAAAACATTGGCTAAGGGGGTCCTTAAACAATTGAATAACACTCAAATCAGTGCCAAGCACTACAAAATCATCCACATACACGAGTACGTGAAGAATTATTTTACTATAAATGAGTGAGAATAATGAATAATCTTGGTAACTTTGCTTGAAACCAAGTTTCTTGAGTGTTGTGGATAATTTTGAAAACCAACAACGAGGAGCTTGTCGCAGTCCACACAAAGACTTTTGGAGACAACAAACTTTTTATTAGGATCCGATCATTGAAATCCAGGTTGTGGTTTCATGTACACCTCTTCGTCAAGATCACCGTGGAAGAAAACTTGGTGGACATCCATTTGATGTACATCTGCATTTTTAGCAGCAACTACACTTAATAAATAGCGTTCCTCTGTTAACATAGAAACTAGAGCAAATGTCTCTGAAAAATCAATGTATTTTGTTTGACGGTTACCAAGTGTCATAAGTCGCGCCTTTTAACGTTCAAGAGTACCATCATAATTGAATTTAAAACTGTAAACCCATTTGCAACTAATAGCTTTCTTTCGGGTGGTAAATTAGTAGCATTCCATGTATAATTAGCTTCAAGAGCATTAATCTCTTTGCGCCTTGCATTACACCACTCTATAGTTAGAATAACATCTTTGAAGTGTTTTCGTCCTTCACTATCAAGCACAACCGCCATATACGCAAGATGTTTTTTCTGAAAAACCAGAATCAGTTAAACATTGTAGTCTTATCATCGTCATTTGGTACTAACAATATATGTGCATCCAGTCATGTGGTGGTGTGGATGTGATATAAATATGATTAGTGAAAACATTGTTAGGGGATGGTGAATTCACGTTAATTGCAGGTTCTTGTGTGATGAATGTGACACCACCATTTAAAGGCAACCAATCATAAACGATGAGTTAATTTGATTTTTGTAGTTCTTGTGGTTGTTGGAGAATCATTTTTGCAAATGGAAACTCGTGGTCACGATATACAACATATTTGCTGACAAAGAACGTATCATCCTCTAAATCAAATAAATGCTAGCCTTTTTTCCTGGAGGATAGCTAACAAAGACACATTTTCGACTAGGGGAAGCAAAGTTGTGCTTGTCTAGAAAGTGATGATGAAAAAATAGAAATAGCCAAATGTGCGAAGCGTTTTACAGTTTGGCTTTTTGGCAAATAAAACTTCATATAGTGCCTTACGAGAAAGTAATGAAGTTGGCGTTCTGTTTATCAAGTGAGTTTATGTAAGAACATTTTCACCCTATAATTTAATTGGTAATTATCTTTGAAAAAGACACGCATGAGCGACATTTAGTATATGTTGATGCTTGCATTTGACTCGTCCTTTTTGTTGTGTTGTGTCGACACAAGAGTTTTGATGGAAAATGACATGTTCTTGAAAGAATGACGTGAGGCACATAAATTTTATGTTATTATCACTACGAATCGTTTTGACTTGCTTTTTAAATTGACGTTTAGACATGTTGCAAAAATTCTTGATGAGATAAGAAACCTTAGACTTTCCGGACATAAGAAACGTCCACATGCAGCGTAAATAATCATCAATCAAGGTCATGAATCAAGTTCATCCAAACGGTGTTTGTGTGCGAGACGACCCCCACACGTAACAATGAACTAATTCAAAGCAAAATGTAATTTTATTAAGACTATTTGGAAAGACTTTGCGAGTTAGTTTTGCACGCAAATAGATTTCACAATTCTTGATCAACTCGAAATCATTGTGAGTTTGATCGACATCAGATAAAGAAGATAAAATGCTAGCGGACAGATGATCTAAACGACTATGCCACAAAGCAACAAAGGAAGATTCCTTGATAATGTTGCAAACACGAGCAACATGGATCCCCTAAAATAGTACACTCCATCACTTTCTTCACGCGCCCCAATCAAAGTTCTCATGAAACGGTCCTCCAAAAAGCATAAAGCATTAGTAAAGATATTTACGCATCATGTGTGTTTCAATAACTTAGCCACATAAATGAGAGTGTAATCAAATTTAGGCACAAAAAAAAAAAGTATGAAGCCCATAAGTTTCATTCAACATCATTATTCCACTTAGTGTAGAACGAGAATTAGTGCCATCTGGAAATGTGACCGGAGAGGGTAAAATGTCTACAACATCACGAAGTAGTGAAGCATCACCAGTCGTGTGGTGAGACGCTCCAGTATCGATAATAACGTCAGCTAAAGTGGTTTTACCCGATAAATTTTTGGAGAAGGTATTAGGTCATTACGCTTGGAGAAGGTTGATTAGTTGTGTGATGTGATCAATGTTTTCTGCGGATTATGTTTTGCAAGCAGAGTTAGCTCTACCACGACCATGGCCAGACGTTGATGGTGGTATACCACTTCGTTCTCCTCATCCATAACCCTTCCTCGAACCCCCCATTCCGGGTGTATTATCTTCACTTCGTAATACCCCTCCGGATAACCATGTAAATGAAAACATATAGTGATAAGATATCCTTGTCTCCTGCAATGTGTGCAGATGAGAGAAAACCAATCACAAGATTTATCTCAAGATGTAGAGATATGATAACACGAGTTTTAACCATATATCCTATTACAAGTTCACAGCAAACGAAATAGTATTTAGGGATCAAATCCACGAAGAAATATTATCACATAATCGATTGAATTATTTAACTATAGCTAAGTCAATGGGTATTTTGATTAGAACCAATTGTAACTAAGAAATTTAATGTAAACAATATCTAGAAAACATCAAGCTTAGGGAATTCATGAGGAAATCAAGGTTAGGATGAGGAATCTATTCAGGAAAGTTCAGTTCCGTTCTCGACTCGGAAATAACACTTGACTAAC
Organism: Lepidium sativum; assembly: GCA_023374145.1. Taxonomy (NCBI): domain Eukaryota; kingdom Viridiplantae; phylum Streptophyta; class Magnoliopsida; order Brassicales; family Brassicaceae; genus Lepidium; species Lepidium sativum. Next base: position 23,112 of record JAKUCM010003890.1, on the reverse strand, counting down.
CTACTCTCGCAGCGATAATCACTATGCTTAGATTCTAGAGATCATAACTCCCATTGGTTCTAGAATTCTAACCATGCAGTATTAACAGTTCTTAAGTGTCCACAACCCAACCTAGCATCAACTCTCGTTAGTAGTGAATGAGTTGCTCACCTAGAAAGGTTCTGATTCTTATTAAACTTCTGCGATAATAAGTAACCTAAGATCATATATTAGTTAGCTACTCTAATTTAAGCATTAACCATGTTTCTAGGCTGAGATTCCATATTTAAAACCTATTTGTTCATCACCCTTATGTCCCTTAAGATCTTTAGAATAGTCTAAACTTGATTATGAACTACTCAGACATGGAAATAAAGAACAAGCAAGCAATTGTAAACAAATTCATTGAAACCTCAAAATAGATAGAATAGAGGGTTAGGAATTCTTCACCAATGATGTAGAGATTCGAATTCTTCTCCTCTAGGTTACAACAGAAGTCTGTAACTTTTTTCGTCTCCAAAAACTCTACTAAAAACGTGTTTTTGACCTAATATATAGAGTAAACCGAACTGGTACAAAAATAAAGAAATCTGGTTTTCGCTTCGCAGAGTCATTGATCGATCGATCCTTCAACTGCTCGATCGATCAATGTAATTTCATTCGATCGTGAAGCTCGATCGATCTCTGAGCGCTCGATCGTGCTATGGATTGTGCACACGATATAGATGGATGGAGGTTGATCGTGCCAGGCATGAGAAGTTGATCAATAGATTGAGCGTAGTTTTCTTTTAAAATTGTGATCGATCGATCTTGGTGTTCATAGAACGATCCTTTATCTCGTAGTGGAAAAATCCAAAGTTAAGCTCCAATCTTGCTTAACATGTGGAATCCAAAGTATCCTTACGTTTTGTACCTGAAAGGACTCTAAAAACAAAACAAAGACTAAGAAAACATATGAACTAGTAAGGTATAAGTCGGTCTAAACGAGGTATATCAAGATAGCAACAACTTGGACCGAGAAACCTATTACTTCAACAAGAACAATTTCTTTCGAGTAAGCTAAATTCAGATTTTGTTCTTCACAAACAACACGAGAACAAGCATGATTCAAAGACGGTAGTGGATCCTCTCCAGCTATTGTTAGAGCGAATCTGATTGAAACGAGGAAGATTAAGACCAAACAAGAACTTATGGAGACGATCATCTTCGCGCTCTTTTGCATTCGCAGGAGTTGTAGTGCAGGAACACACACGTTGGTTTTGATAATTGTGAAGCTCTTTTCACAATTTAGAAAGCCTTCCACAGTATTCTAAAACTGGTTTCTCGTCTTGTTTGCAGAGGCAATCTCATCCTTGAAATACAATTTTCTCACATCATTACCACAAGAGAAACTGTATAGATGAAGGTAATTGTAGATCAAATTTGTGGATCAATTGACATACGAATCCATCCAATGATCAAGGAATTTGCAACCAACCACTTAGAGAGATTTGGTTTGGTGGTAGGCTTGTTTATAGAACCATCGATGAAGCCAAGTTTCTGTTTGGCATGCAGAAAATTTCGCAGCTCAATGGTCCATTCAGGGTAGTTGTCTTCTTGCATAATAACATAAGATATTAGTGCACCAGGAGTACATGAAGCATTTATTACATATGGAGAAGGAGGAAACATCACAATTGCAAAGAAGTTTTCTACCGTCTTCAAAGTAACAGCGGCGGCTTATCAATATGAGGTGGCGGTTTGATTTAGTTTAGGTCAAAGGATTGGTGATTCTGATACCATAAAATACTTTGCAAAAGAATGCGTTTATTATTGAATAATGAGATATATATATATATATATATATATATATACAACATCAGACTTGACTATTATATCCCAAAACATATAAATAAGAATATTTACAATAATATATACATATCCTAATGAAATACAAGTATAATAACACTCAATCACTTGACTCACTTTTTCTATTTATTTTTTTATCTATCAAAATTATGTTATAATTACTAAATTTTCATTAATAACTAAATTATATAATTTAAACTTAAGACGACATATATACACACAATTAGACAAATGAGGTATATATGTAAAAGATAATGAAAGACTTAAAACATTAGTCAGCCTTTGGATCTTGTACATAAAATTTATCGCGTTTTTTTTTTTTGTCAACGGCATGATAATATATATTACGGATTAAAACTGGGGTACAAATGATCCAAAGCAGATTCTCTGGCTTATCGAGCCAACAAATCTGCCTTGTAGTTCAATTGTCGTGGAATAACAGATAATGAGACAAAGGAAAACAAAGAGCTTAGCTTGGTGAACTCTTCGTGATAAGGAAGAAAAGTTGGCCACTCCTTTGGATGCTTGAGAATCTGTAGAACCGTCTCACAATCTGTCAGTACCTCCACCTCCGTAATATTGAGCTTCACCTTGGATTCCAATGCCCACAGAACTGATTTTATCTCTGAATGAAGAGCTGATAGACACCGGTGAACTCCACATGCCCCCAAGCCTACTCCTTCCACCGAGTCCGGAAAACAGAACTAACCCAAACCGGTTTTGCAGTCTGTAATTTTCCAGGAAGCGTCCACTAAGCATTTGTATCCAGTGAACCTATGATGAGATGTGGAGGGATAAAAGAACGGAGACTTTGACTGGGCTTTGGATACGTGATAAAACGATCTGGCCCCCTTAGTTGCATTCCTAGCCAAAGACCATTCCTGATAGTCCATTCTGGCTTGAAGAACTAGATTTTGAGTATTCGTAATCACATTGGAAAAATAGTGTTCGTTTCTTGCTTTCCAAATGTTCCAAATCAACCAAGGAAAAAACTTTGTGTCTTTGGAGTTGGGTATACGCCACAAAAGATAATCCAGATTATGCCAGATAGTTGGAGCCGGAAACCAGGATGTGGCCATTGGGATTAGTGAAAGAGCCCAAGCTTGTAGCGCTGGCGGGCACTCGAAGATAGCATGATTTATAGTTTCCGGATCTATGCCGCACCGGGTACACTGTGTGTCACATTTAATACCTCGAGTAGCGAGATTATGGTTCACTGCTACACAACCTGTAAGAGATTGCCATATGAAATGTTTAATTTTGGCCGGACAATCCAGTTGCCAGGTTTTAGAAATTAGACTTTGGAAATATGGCCCAAAACTTCTATTGTTAGTGAGTTTATGAAATTATGCAATCTGCTAGTTAGATTTAACTGTGTACCTACCCGTCTTATTGAAGTACCAATCCCAATAGTCAGGTCGTGGTATCTGAGGAATAGGTAAACCAAGTATCAATTGGGACTCTACCGAGTCAAAATATTGTAGTACCAGTGTCTCCTTCCACGTACGTGTTCTAATATCGATAAATTGGTCTACAGTCATATCAGGAAATAAAGAGGGGCAATTCACCTTATCAGGAAATAAAATTTATCGCGTTTGATTAGTTTTTTCTATTTTTTTTCTTTTAAAATAATTTTCCGTTCTCTTATTATTATTTTTTTGGTCAAGATTCCGTTCTCTTATTTATAAAATAGACTTGTCAAAAGATTAAAAGGTTTTTCAGAAATACGTCTCTTGAAAACAATGTTCCCCAAACTGGTTTAATTATGTAATATACAATTATTAGGTCAACTTCTCTTATTAGTTATTTTAAAACATGTATATGGTTTTTTTTTACACCGTGTAGATGACTTTGGTAAGAGACATTGATTTGAAAACTGGACCACAAAAAAACACTTCCCTTTTTTTTTAATTATGAATTAAAAATTGAGACCATGATTAACTATATTCCCTACTCTATAATAGATACTTCACTTCTGCTTTAACTCATTTCCCCAAGGTTCCTCAAGTGGAAGTGTTAGTTCTGTGTTAGAAAATAATAACTCACTCCATTATTTCTTTCGAATCGAATATATAACTATTTGACAAAGCAAAAACAGACTAAGCAATCAATCAAGTAGAATTGTCGCCATCAGAACGCATGCATCGGACTTTTCGTCATATTCTTTATAAATCTAGCTGATTAAGAAACGCTGTTAGATTACACAACTAATTAGAATCATAATCTTTATTATAACTCGATACAATTTCACAAAGCTCTAAGCAATTCAAAATCTAAAAACTAAAAAAAAGTCTAAAGAAAGACGGAGAGAGACAGCCGGAAAAAATATCTCCGCCGTGATAATCTACTACTTAGATCCGTATAAACTCAAAATTGAGATCTAAAAAAGTCAAAAATCAACAAGATGAGCAGATAAATCTGGAACTGGAGACGATCTCGGCGGAAAAGGAAGAGAGAAACCACCGATTCGCACAACGTCACCGTCACCTTGCCGTCTCGGAAGAATTCCAGCGGTGAGTTTAGCGAGAGCCGCCGTGTACTCAACGAGTAACTCAGTGATGATTACAACAGAAATCATTATCGTTTTAATAAAAGTAGCCGGAGAAGAAGAAGAATCGAGAGATTGTTTTGGAGTTTTAAGTGAATTGAATTAGAATTGGGAGACAACAAATGTTTATATAGGCGAATAATTTATTGCTCTCCAACAGCTACTTGTACACGTATTTAATTTATTTGGTTATAATTTTAGTAATTAGACACGTGTCACTCCGTGTGTGAAAATAGTGAAAGAGTGATGGTAAGAAGACAAAAGTGGGCTGTCTGATTCACAAAATCGATACCAGTACCAAAACTGTGGCTGCCGCGTTTACCAGTATTTTTTTTTTAACTGCCGATTATATTAAACTATAATTAGTCGGTTTAGTAGTTAAATTTTTATATAATGTAAACGGATAAATTCGATTTCTAATTGTATAAATAAGGTACAAGTGACATTTAGTTTAGTGACAGATGGTAAGTCCACAAAAAACATGCGCACTTGTATATCCGTAGACTAATAATCATTTACCGCATATACTTACTACCAAATAAAACATGAGCATAATAAATAAACACCGTATCTACCACTTTTTATTTTACTTATTCGTTGGGATTATCATAACTTTGTGATTTAGATATTCCATTGAAATGGATTGATATTAAACTTTTTAGGTGTTTATAGGCTTAGCTCTTTTCTTCACCGGCTACTTTATATTACGCTATCATTTGTGAAATGTTATTTTATATGGTTCTACGGGAATGAAAAAGTTTGTATATAAAAATATAATATTTCATTTTTGTACTAGACTATCAAAGAAGTCAACAATAAAAAATGTTTGAAGTTGCACAATTTGAAAATAATTAAGCTAATGAGATCGATGGCAACAAACACTATTTTTTAAAAATTAATGATGTGAATGTCATCATTACTATTCTTTTTTAGAATACCACTATCTATAATTTTAATAAAAACATTATTTGTCTTATGAAAAGTTTATTTTGCCATCATCTTCTTCATCTTTTCATATATTTCTTTTTAAATATAATTTTAATATTTTAATATTTTTTCTTGGGTTTAGGTTTCCTAGAATTTATGTTAGTTTTAATAATATCGTATAATATTAAATGTCTGAAAATTTTGAAAAAATTAAAAAAATCAAAAAATTTGGAGAATAAGATAAAATCAACAAAAATTTTAATATTTTGATTGGGTATAGGTTTTCTAAGAGATTTAGAGTATCATTTTAATAATTTCATATAAAATTAAATATTTTAAAAAATTTGAAGAATAAAAAGAAAATATAAAGAAATAGAGAAAAAAAAAGATAAAGCAAAATTTTATAAAACTGCATAAAGTGATGATCTTTTTTAAAAATTCTTACACAAAATTCTAAAACACAAATATGACTAGAAAATATATTTTTCTATAATAATCTCTTTTTTGTTGACCTATAACACTTAACGAAATTTTTTCTCATTTTAAAATAAGAATAAAACTTTATAGTGGAAGTATGAACCTTTTTTCCACCAAACTATAATTTAATTTAGGAGTCGTGTAGCTTGGTCTTATAAAATTCAGAGTTGGGAAATTCGAGTCATATAGATTCGACATATTTGTTAACAAACAACAATAAAGTGAAACGTTATACTATTTGATTGGAACAATGTACCAATCACTACGAGAGTAAATTTCATATATTTAGAATGTATATGTGCTCCCAGAACAGTCAAATTGTTACTGATTTCAATAAATGTGTGATTTTTACGAAAATTAATCAACTATCAATCAATAAATTGATGTGTCTGATTCAAAGAGTCTTTGATTTAGATTTTTTTTTTTGTCAACGGCAATATATTATAAATTACGGAAGAGTTTATAACAAATGATACACGTCCACCTCTCGAGCTCCACGAGCAAGAGAATCGGCTCTGTGAATCAAAAGACGAGGAACGACAGATAAAGAGAACATAGAAAACAGAGAACTTAGCCTAGCAAACTCCTCATGGTAGGGCAAAAATGCTCGCCACTCCTTTGGTCGATGTAGGATCTTCAAAACCATCTCACAATCTGTCATAACCTCTACCTCCGTAATTGAACTCGCCACTAGTGATTCCATCGCCCAAAGAACTGCTTCCATCTTTGAGTGAAGGGCAGAGCTGCTTCTGTTGACTCTGCGAGCTCCCATGCATTCACCTTCCACCGAATCCGGAAAACAGAACCAACCCAAGCCGGTATTACAGTCTGTACTCTTCCAGGAAGCATCCACAAAGCACTTGTAGCCTGTGAAATGAAAATGGATGTGGAGGGAAAAACCCATGGAGACTTATTCAGGGGTTTTTGTTCTTGGATTATCGAACAGGGACCCTTAACATTCCTTCTTACCGAAAGCCATTCTTGGTATTCTGCTTTTGCTTGAAGTACGACATGCTGTGGGTCTGGAAGTCTGTTTGAGAAACAATGTTCGTTTCTCGACAACCAATTATGCCAAATCAGCCATGGAAAGAGACTAGTATCCTCATTGTCTGATACTCTCCCTGGTAAATAATCCAGGTTATACCATATAGAGTCATTCGGGAAATGATTAACTGCAGACGGAATTTCTGATAGAGCCCAAGATTGTAATGCTGGAGGGCACTCAAATATGGCATGGTTGATTGTTTCCTGATCTGTTCCACATCTAGAGCATCGAGTATCACATGGAATGCCTCGTTTGGACAGGTTGAACTTTACTGCCATGCACCCTGTGATGGCCTGCCACATAAAATGTCTTATTTTAGATGGACAATCCAGTTTCCAGATTTTCTCGATTAGGTTCTGGAAGTCTGGTCCAATGCACCGGTTGAGTGCGATATTGTGATTTTCTGTGATATGGTAACCGGATTTTACTGAGTATATTCCTGTCTTAGTATAGTGCCAACCCCAGTAATCTATCCTCGGGATTCGGGGGATAGGGATTCCTAGAATTAGTAAAGAATCCACTGGGTTAAAATACTGTTTTACCAAACTCTCTTTCCAAGTATTAGTCCCCTTATCGATAAACTGATCAACCGTTATGTCCAGAAATAAATGAGGGAAGGATAGATTTGCCAGTTGGGGAATTGTATCTGGGATCCATGGATCCTTCCAAATTCTGATGGAATTACCATTTCCAATACGTCTAATAAGCCCTTGGCATAGTAAGGGGGTGGCGGAAGTAATACTTCGCCAACCATATGAAGGAGATGTATTTGTATTTGTTGCTAGGGGACAATTATTGGAAAAATATCTCCCTTGCATCAATTTTGCAATTAGTGAGTCAGGAAATTCGATTATTCTCCAGAGTTGTTTGGCTAACAGGGCTGAGTTAAAATCTTCCAGAGTACAGAAACCTAACTCTCCCTCAGATTTTGGCAGACATAGTTTTTGCCATTTTCGCCAGTGTATGCCTTTACTCGATTGGTTATTTGACCACCAAAAATCAGCAATTGCTGAGTTTAGCTTTGTCACCACACTTTGCGGTAGACGATAGCATGACATAACATAGCTAGGTAGTGCTGTTAGAAGCGATTTTATCAAAATTTCTTTTCCTCCTTTGGATAAGAATCTAGATGACCAGCTGTTTATCCTACTCTGTAGCTTTTCGTGGATGAACGCAAAATTTTTTGTTTTTGCTCCTCCCATATTTTCCGGTAAACCCAAATATGATCTCATTCCTCCAGTTTTGGAGATCCCTAGAATGTTGTGTATTCCTATTTTAATAGTTTCCGGGACTGCATGTCCAAATTGAATTGATGACCCGAAACCATCTCGTATTCTTTTAAAATGCTAAGTATCGTCCGGGCTTCCTCGACCGAGGATTTACAGAAAAACAACGTATCATCCGCAAATAGAAGGTGGGATATTGTCGGGCTTGTTCTCGCAATTGAAATCCCATATATACGACCACTTAATTCGGCTTCTCTCATTTTGGATATGAGAACTTCCGTACAAAGAATAAACAAATATGGTGATAGAGGATCTCCTTGACGGAGCCCTCTACCAATCCTACCTTTGGGGATCCCATTTAGTATTACAGCATATTCAACACTTGTAATACAAAACATAATGCATTTTATCCATTTCTCCGAAAAACCCAGTTTGCGCATAAGAGCGTCAATGAAACCCCATTCAACCCTATCATAGGCTTTGCTCATATCTGTTTTGACTGCCTTGTTAGTACGTAGGGCATGAAACATCTCTTGAGCTATTAGTATATTATCGGATATTAGACGACCCGCCATAAATGCTGATTGCGTCTCACTGATAAGTTTGGGTAAAATTCTTTTTAATCTTAAACATAAGATCTTGGAGATAATCTTATACCCCACATTACATAGGCTAATAGGTCGAAAATCTATCATTCTAGTTGGACGGGATATTTTAGGGAGAAGGCAAAGGTGTGTCTGATTCAATTCTCTCTCAAACCAACCCTGACGCAAAAAATTGTTAACTAGGGTAACTAGGTCTTTTTTAATTATCCCCATTCTGACTAGAAAAATAGTGCTGTCATCCCATCCGGTCATGGGGTTTTGCCAGGATTCATCGAAAAAAGGACATGTTTGATTTCGTCTTTTGTCACGTTTTGTGTCAGCAGACGATTATCCTCCTCTGAAATCTTTGATTTAGATTATTAATCTGTTTATTTCATTTTAAATCTTTTTGATTCTCCATAAATATTGATTGGAGCCTAAACATGAAGATTATCATTGGGCAGTAAACTTGCGATAAAAAAAAAACCAAGAGATGAAAAAAGTTCATAAATTGTCTATTAATATATAATTTAATAGAGGTTCACAAATATCTAACCAAAAACTACTGAATATATAAAAGGAAAAACAACTCTTCAATTCGATCAAAAGAATATGATAACAAAACCAAAAGAAAAATCAGAAATCGACGAGATGAGCAGAAAAATCTGGGATGGGTGAAGTTCGAGGAGGGCAATAGAGAGAAAAACCACCAATCCGTAAGAAGTTGCCGTCGCTTTGCCGTCGGGGAAGAATTCCGGCGGCGAGATTAGCAAGAGCCGTCGTGTACTCTACAAGTAACTCAGTAATGATTACGATAGAGATCATGATTCGCCGGAAAATAGTGAGTTTAAAGAAGTAAGAAGTCTCTTTGAGTCTCTGTTTAATCTTGTAATAAATGGAAGTTTGGTGTTATGACTTATGGGAAAGAGAGACTCAAGTCTTGTTTATATACAAGTTTTTGACCACTTGTGGAGACAGAGTTACGTCGTTACTCGGACTCGTGTTTCTATATTTTAATTCTTTTTTTCTTTCTTCTACCTTTATATAATAAGGAATTAATTAATAGTAATTGTGAAGCGCGTCGCAGTTCACATTAGGATTAGCTGTTTCTCTCTGATCTTACCGATTATCGAATTAATTACTAATACAACTTCGCATATAGTATTATATTATTCTCGAGGAAATCCAATTTCTATTGAAGTTTAGTGAAGGACTAAAGGACAACATTTGCTTGTGGATAGAACCATGTTTTAGTCTGTACTAGTGTAGATAAAGGATAAATATTTATGGTGTAAACCAATCTAGAGCATTCTATTTTATATGTGTTAGAATGATTAGAAATACTAGCTGGATAGACCTTATGAGTTATGTCTATATACAACTAACAATGACTTAACATTAATTATAACATGATTTATTATTCCGAAAGTTCCATAGAATTTCAAATTCTTGTTGCTTTCGTAGATTAAATTGTTATTTTGTTTTATAATACAAACTTAATTATTAAATTTTCATTATTAGCTGCCGTCATAATTCAGTTATTTGTTTTTGTTTGCTCGGGCTCATTATCTTTCATTTTTTTATAAAAAGAACGCCAATAATTTAGGTACATAACTGGATATCGTACAATTGATTCTTGTTGAAAAATTATTATTATTATATCAGAATATATCTAAGAATTGTTATTGAATTGTGAGATTACGTTCATGCATAACTTCGTAGAGATAAAATTTTCTTTAGTGAATATATTTTTATGTTAGCTCACATTATACAATTCCTTTGTTTGTAAGAAAAAAAATTACAAAAAAAAAAGTTATACAATGAGTTAACTTTTTTAGAACATGTCCGGGTCAAATTACAATGAACTCCCAAAAAATTATTTGCTTTTTTTTGGAAGCATATGATTATTCATTCCGGATCAAATAGCAATAATTCGAGAGCGAATTTTTTTTGTCAAGTATTCTAGCTTATACGAAAGGTGTAAATGAAATATTCATTTTGCTATTAATTAATAATTTGTTTGAAATTAGCAGCTAAAACGAATTTGAAATGACTTTTCAAATATTTATTTATTTATGGACGTTAAATAGTTTTGGATAAAATCTTGAAAAATTTACTAATTCTTATCTAACTAGTGCAATATCACTTATCATATAAGTAATTTTACAATATTTGTACCAACTGTTATTTTAATCATTCATATTCAAATGATTTTTAGGATTGCTTGTTTGTTTAAACGATGTCACCAATTAAACCTAATAATAATCTATTTTCTTATCCTCTAAAATTTTATATATATAGAGAAATCAGGACAAAAAAATCAATCCCGAATTCTCATCTTTGTCTCAACCTCGCAAAATCAAGTTTGCCAACCCTTTATCTTCCGATGTTTAAATTAACAATTAAATTAGTTGACAACAGTCCAAAATCCTATGAAGACCCAAATTTATATAACTTGAACATTCAAATCTGAGATAGTGAAATCAATGACCTTTACCTAGTCAATGCCCACTTTTATCTAACCTTTAAAAATTAGTATTTTCTTACGTAATCAAAATGAGACCATCATTGTCATTAGGGTAAAATTAACCAAATAGCAACCGTCATTAACGAACACATCATAATACGAAAATGAAGAAATTAACATGAAAAATTAGAAGAGTTGATTAAAAATTAATAAAATATCTCTGTTAATTATATTTCGATACAGATTTACGAAGCTCTAAGCGATTTAAGATCCAAAAAGAAGTGAAGACAGAAGAGAAGAGAAAATCCGAATCAAAAATGTCGCAAAAAGTCGTCAAGAACAGATCAGAAATCGACGAGATGAGAAGAGAAGTCTGGAATCAGCGACGATCGATTCGAAATCGAAGGAGAAGGAAGAGAGAAACCACGAATCTGTAAGATATTGCTTTGGCCTCGCCGTCTCGGTGGAAGAATTCCGGCGGTGAGTTTCGCGAGAGCCGTCGTGTACTCAACCAATAGCGAGGTGATGATTACAACTGAAATCATGATCACGAAGAAGAAGGTCTGATATTTTAGAGATAATTTAAGGTTTCTGAGATTGGGAGGTTTTTGATGTAATGTGTTGTGAGAAACAAAGACCTGTTTATGTATTTATATAAGAGTGAGTACGAGTAGACATAAGCTATTTGGTAATTGTACTTTTTACTCGGGCTCGTGTTTTGTAATGTAATTATTTTATTTTTTTGATATTTAAGAAATAACCGCGTCATACGCGTAACTACGTACTTAGCTGTTTCTCTAATATTTTCGATTAAATAAATGGGCGTGCGTTTTTGAAATAAAATAAAATTAAGCAACTAGTTTGTAGTAATGTACATCTAACCAAATACATCCTTCTCAAGAAAATGACACATCTTGTCTTCTCGAGATTATTACGTGTTTATCCAATCTCCCACATTTTATAACTTCTAACATGTTTGATTGAATCTCTTGGTCTCTTGCTCAAAAACTTGAAAATTACAAAGAGTATTTATCGGCTATATATACATATGAAGATATAAGTTTCTCTCAATTAAAACACTATGACTAAAGACTATATAAAACTAATAGTCCTCCTCAATATGGTGTATATATCGAAACAACACCCATCTTGCCTAACAAAGAATTGAATTGGCTAGGATACAAAGGTTTTGTCAACAGGTCTGCAAGTTGGAGCTCTGTTCTGACATGTGAAACCTGCAAAACACATTTGTCTATCCTCTCACGCATAGTATGACAATCCATGTCAATATGTTTAGTCCGCTCGTGATACACGTGATTCTTTGAAATGTGTATCGCTACCATGTTGTCGCAGAACATAGTTGCTGTTAATGGTGGTGTCACTCTGAAGTCTTGAAAAAGTTTGAGTAGCCATTCAAGTTCACATACTGCAACCGCCATGCTTCTATACTCTGCTTCTGCTGAGGACCGAGACATTGTGTCCTGTTTTTTCGACTTCCAAGATATGAGAGAATCTCCAATGAAGATTGCGTATCTAGTCACTGATTTCCTTGTGTCTGTGCACGAGCCCCAGTCTGCGTCTGCATACACTTTGATATCAATAGATGGAGTCAAGGAATAAACCAGACCGTGACCAGTTGTTCCTTTGATATAACGCATCAACTTCATCAGAGCTTCCAAGTGCAGAGTACGAGGGTTGGAAGAGAACTGAGCGAGTTTGTGTACTAAGAAACAAATGTCAGGTCTGGTCAATGTAAGGTAAATGAGTTTCCCTATAATGTTGCGGTATGAATCTGGATCAGGTAGAAGGTCACCATCATCCTTTGACAATTTGGTGTTAGGCTCCATCGGTATAGAAGAAGGTTTACACCCAAGCATTCCTATAGAGTCAAGAATCTCAAGAACATATTTTCTTTGACCAATGAATATCCCAGCTGATGATCTAGCTATTACTAGGCCGAGAAAGTACTTCATATCTCCTAAGTCTCGAAGTTTGAAACTCGTTTTTAGCTGATTTTTCAATAATTCTGCTGCCTTGAGATCATTGCTAGCTACTACAATATCGTCTACATAAACCAGAGCAGCCACAAATGTAGAGTCATTGAATTTAGTGAATAAGGTATAGTCGGAACCTGATTTCTCATATCCAAGGCTGATTAGAGTCTCTGAAAACTTCAGGTACCATTGCCGAGACGCCTGTTTCAGGCCATATAGGGATCTTTTCAACTTGCATACAACATTCTTCAGTATGATGTCCCCCTCATTTGGTGCATATCCTGGTGGAAGATTCATATAGATTTCTTCTGCAAGGTCACCATTTAAAAATGCATTAGATATATCTAGTTGAGACATATGCCATCCGAACATAGCAGCCAGAGCAAATAACATTTTTATAGATGACAATTTGAGTACAGGAAAGTATGTGTCAACATAGTCCAGCCCCTCTTTTTGTGTGTATCCCTTGGCCACTAGTCGTGCTTTGTGTCTCTCTTTACTACCATCTGCGTAGTATTTTACTTTATACAACCATTTGCAACCTATGGCATGCTTACCATCAGGTAAGTTCACCACATCCCAAGTTTTTGCATCTTCCAGTGCATTTACTTCCTCTTTCATTGCTCCATTCCATACATCACACTTAGCAGCCTCTTTGAATGTCATTGGTTCATATTCCTTTGTGATCGCAGCAAGAAAGCATCTGAATTGCTGTAATATGTTCTCATAAGATATCATAGCTGAGATAAGATAGTCTATTCTTGATGTTCTGTTGTAACAATAGTAGTCTCGAAGGTGGGCAGGGGCCTTGGATTTTCTGGAGGATGTGACGAGATCTGTGGAGACTTTCTCTGCAGTAATGGCTGTTGTATTTTCAGAATCTCCTATGAATTCCATACGAGTGTGTTCTGGTGTTGGTGATTCTTGATTCATGAATTCAAACACTTTGGAACTGCTACTATTGCTCTGTTGATTAGCATATGGGATATATCTTCGTAGAATGTCACAATTCTGGATATGAAGACTGTGTTAGATTCAATGTCTAATAGCTTGAATCCTTTGTACCCAGTTGGGTAGCCTAAGAAGACACAAGCCTTTGCTCTAGGAGAGAATTTGTAACGTCCAACCCGAGATGTTGAGGCATAAGATAGGCATCCAAAAGTTTTGAGTGACTTGTAATCTGGTGCTTTATTCATCAGTAATTCAAATGGTGATTTCCCATCTAAGTTGGGGCTTGGCAGTCTGTTGATAAGAAACACATCAGTCATCAAGCATTCACTCCTAAAATGTATTGGTATGTTTGACTGAAACATGAGTGCTCTGGCCACGTTTAGGAGGTGTTGATGCTTCCTTTCTACTACAGAATTTTGCTGTGGTGTCTCTGGACACGAATGGTAAGAGGTGATTCTCTTTTCCTTATATAATTCTGTAAAGTTAAACTCTGCAGCGTTGTCTGACCTTACTGCTTTTACTCTCATCTCAAACTGTTTTTCAACCATTGCAACAAACCTAGGGAATATACTAGTCACGTCTGATTTCTGTTTAAGAAGATAAATCCATGTTGCTCTTGAGAAGTCATCAACTATAGTGAGGAAATATTTGAAACCATCATAAGAATCAGTCATAAATGGACCCCAAGTATCTATGTGAACTAATTCAAAGGCTTTATTTGATCTGTTTTGTCTTGATTGAAATGGTAAACGTCTTTGCTTAGCCAAATTACAAGTCTTACAATGAAAAGAATCAACACGGCCATGCTTATGAAAGGAAACAGACAGAGGTGTGGACAAAGACTGTAAAACTTGAAGAGAAGGATGTCCGAGTCTTTGGTGCCATGTGTTGATGTCTATCTTGACGGTATTGCATGCAGCCTTTGTTGATTCCATGTCCAGAAAGTAAAGATGAGACTGCAAGTTACCCATTCCAATCATCAACTCCTTTGAAGGATCATGTATGATGCAATGTCTTGAGTCAAACCAGAAGCCATAGTTGTCTCGTTTAGTCATGGCACTGACACTTAGTAGGTGAAACTTGAACTGCGGAATGTATAACACATCAACCAGCACAAGATTATCATTTAATCGAATTGTGCCTTTGCTACTGATTTGGACTGCCAAACCTGTAGGCAACTTAACAGTGGTATTATACATGTCATTGAGTTCCTGAAACATGTTCTTATCATATGACACATGATGAGTAGCGCCTGTATTAGTTACCCACTTATTCATGCTAATTATATCATCCGAGACAGAGCTAATGTACTGACTATTTTCTCCAAATAATGCACATGAGACATAAGGATAGAAAGTATCGATGACGTGTGAGGAATTGCCTACATTGCTTGTGTTTACAGTAGTAGAATCAATTGTTGCAGCAATTTGGGGCTGCAGATTATTTGTTAGGAAAGCCATCAGTTGTTGAATCTGGTCTCTGCTCAGTTATGGTGAAGACTTAGCACTTGGATTGGATTTTGTCACTGCTAGGTTCGTGGTGATCGGAACACTGGAGCGTTGAGAATTCCTCTGGTTCTTTGGCTTCCATCCAATTGGGTATCCCACGATTTTGTAGCATCGGTCCATGGTATGTCCTGTTAATCTGCAATGACTGCAAGTTGGTCTGGACTTTTGAACCCCATTGTCATTTTTTACTAAGAAAGCAGACGGATTTTGTCCACTCATTGATCTTTTCCTCTGGCCTTCATCTTGATCTAGCATGTTGTATATGTCAGAGATGGATGGTCGAGGCTTCATGTTCAAGATTCGACTTCTCAGTGAGCCGAAATTGTCATTGAGTCCCATAAGGAATTGGACAATCCGTGAAGTTTCCTGATCTTCAATAAACTTCAACACTTGAGTACATCTACAACCACCATTCTCCATAATATTCTTGGTACATGCTTGTTGTTCCCATAGTGTTACCATTCGAGTATAGTAATCAGAAAGGTTCAATGAACCTTGGCGCATACTACTAATTTCTTGGTCCAGGTTATAGATTTGAGGCAAGTTGCTTTTATAAAAGTGTTTGTAAAGATCTGACCAGATGTCCGCAGAGTCGTTGAAGTACAAGATGCTGGCATAGATCTGCTTCGAGACGACATTAAGGATCCAAGCTTTAACCATATTGTTGCATCTACACCAAATCTTGTATAGAGGGTCTGATTCGAGGGGTTTCGGAAGTGAACAATTCACAAAATCAATCTTGTTTTTAGCTTCAAGACTTTTTCATCGATATAATCCATGAATTGTAATTGTCTCCATTGAGAATCTCAGATACAATAGACATACCAGGATGGTCTCCGGAGTGAAGGAAGTATGGATTATGTGTGCTATCGATCGAATATGTCATCATCGATGGTTGATAAGCTTGGGATCTTGGGATGCGATCTTGGTGGGGTAATTCGTGAGCGCTCTGAGATTCACCATCAGAGTTACGATCTTGGAGGATTCGACTCCGGAGCTTCGTCGGCTTTCTCACCATTGACGAGATTAAGGACTCAGGTGAGGATCAGATAGAAACGAGTTGAAGAGGAGACGAAGAAGAAGAAAGAGAAGCGAAACGAGATGCCGATGATTGGAATCAGTATTGTGATCGGAAAATCAGAAGTATAACAGAAATAATTGCTCTGATACCATCTTAGATGTTTGATTGAATCTCTTGTTCTCTTGCTAAAAAACTTGAAAATTACAGAGAGTGTTTATCGGCTATATATACATATGAAGGTATAAGCTTCTCTCAATTAAAACACTATGACTAAAGACTATATAAAACTAATTTAACTTCCATCAAAATATACATCCTTAATTTTCTGTGAAATCATCGTGTTTATGCAAAAAAATATTCTATTGAAAATATGTGAGATTCACACAATGTTTCTCGATCAAAGTATCTCAGTTTGTTGTGTTGAAAACATTTTTTATAATTGAAATGATAGGGCGAATTTTCTTCATTTCCGATTGATAATGATTATCTAGGTTTATAGCCTGCAAAACTTTGGTTTAGGTGTTATTGTTAGAAATATGGTCGCCGATCTATTGGGTAGTTGAATTACTCACTTACAACATCAAATGTTTGATGATCGCTCAACAAGTCCACAAAGTAAATGGACGACTTTTGTGAAATTCGTTTGTTTGCTTAGTTGGTTATTTGGTGAGATGTATATCGAGCCGGATTAGCTTGGAACCGTAATGGACCTTGTAAAGCCATATAGATAGCACAAATGAGTGAGACCTACCTCTAACACAATTTAATCTTTATACAAACAAAATTTCAAATAATTTTAAATTCGATCTATTACAAGAAATAATATAATAATATACCAAATTGTAGGTCATTTTTCTCTCTATTATTTTGTTTCCAAATAGTTTGTCGTTGTCTTCTAGATTACATATACAGTATAATAGATTTTTCAATCATTTTTTCCGTCAGACTTGAAAATATAAAGTCAATTTCCATGTATACGAGTTTCAGTTTCCGTGTTTGACTCCATATACAAACAGTGAAAGTTAAATTTGTCATAAAACTTTAGACTTATATTTCTTTACCGTATAATATCCTCAAAATAACTAACTTTACAAAATTACAGTTTGGAGTTATTTTCTGTAAACTTACAATTAAGAATTATTTATAGATAAATATGAGATATCTGATAAATCTGTGAACTATGTTTTATGTGTACAAGACTATACTGTGATTTTGTTTTTTAATTATTGTATTAGTATAATGTGATTTTGTTTTTATTATTGTAAAAGCATAATGTGATTTCTTTTGTTGACACAGAAAGGGGTTGTTGTACTTTTTGTTGCAATAGAAGTCTTTGTATTACTGGAACAAACACAAAATCGATAAAACAAGCAGATGAATTTAATACTTAATTACTAATAGCTTATTACTAGAGCTCCATTTACATACTACTTGACAATATTGGTTTATCTAATTTTATAGATCTTATGTCTATGTACAACTATCTAGGTTTTAGACCTTATTCTATACTAATTCTTCTCAGCTTGAATTTAGTTTTAATGTTGTCTTCTTTTTGAGGGAAATTTGCTTCCTAAAACTTCTCTATTATGTAGAAGTATTTTTAAAGCTTAAGATTGTTTGTGTTTAAAGAGCTCTTTAATGTGTTTATTTGTCTTTTATGGCAACAAAATAAGAAAATTTCTAGATTGTTTCAAGGTCCCGGTTTGCACTTCTACAATCTATCCAACTTTTCCAAAACGCTTAAATTCTTTTTTGACCTGATAATTTTAAGTTATGACTTTGTCTTATATGGCTATGTTGTATTGATACCTAATATTTCGTCGCAATATGAAAATATAGTTATGAATTTGTGATGTTTTGTAAATGATTGCAATACAAGTGTTACAAATGTATAGTAACAAAAATGTCACAATATACTCGTGATGAATAAACACAGTAACAATTCTGTCACATATCATTATGGAATATAGTCCCAGTAATTTATAACAAACAAAATTCGTAACAAAATTCTATCTAAAAAACCACAAATTATTACTAATATTTATAATTACAATATAATTATCACAAAAAAGTCAATTTTTTTGCAGTGGTTAACATGAATTCCAATAAATCCATTGAATTTCAAATTCTTGTTGTTTTGGTAGATTAAAGTGTCAATTTGTTTTGTAATAACAAACCTAATTACTGAATTTTCATTACTAGCTTCCGTCATAATTTAGTTAGTACTGTGTTTTTATTTGTTTTTGTTTGATATGTCTCTTATTCTTTTTTATTTAAAGAACACAAATAGTTTTTCGACCAAGAAAAGAAGAAAAAAGAACACAAATAGTACATATAATCGAATTCGTACAATCAATTCAATTTATCATTCGTCAATCAGAATATCTTTGTGCCATGTAATTAGTTATCCTAATCGTCTAGAATTTTATATTGAAACAAATCAGGACCAACAAATTCAATTACGAATTCTCATCTCTGTCTCTCATACTTGCAAAATCATCTGTACCAACCATGTCTTCCGATTTTAAAATTAACAATTAAATCAGATAAAATATTGTTAATTACATAGTTGTCAATCGCCCTTAAGTCCTTTTAGTAGCCTTGGCTATATCAGAATTCCTGTTCCATCTTGTTAAGTTCTCATTCCACAATTTTCATATTTTTAGAGAATAAAATTTTTTAATTTTCTATTCAGATTCGAAAATAATATCCAAACAAGTAAGAAAAATAATCAAGAATAAGTTTGAAAATTCACTGAATATGTTGATTATATGTTTACATTGACAAAATATTAAAATATATTATATTCAAATATTAGATATGTTTTAAAAAATTAATATACTGATTCAAATATTAGTTATGCAAATGACTTTTAGTATTTTGGTAGATGATAAATCTACTAAAGGTAAACACATTTGTTCATCTAGTGACCGAGTCTCACCGCCTACATTACGTAATAACTGGCTAATGAGCCGTCCAATTCTTGCCCAATGTTAACAAAAAAAAATTAAGATTAAACACATAACAATATTTGACTTATTTCACAATTTACAATAAATACAAACTATTAAGTATAAATATACTAGTATTTTGGTAAAAAATAGTATTGTTGGTCATTTATTTACAAATTGTAATAATGTAATTTTATATTTTTTATATATAATTTTCTGATTTAGTATGATTTTCTGTAAGAATAAATAGTAAAGAAATTTTGACTCTCAAAGTTCGTTTACTGTTGTTACTGATTTTCGAAATTTATACCTATTGTATAATAAAAATTATTTGAAAAATAAATCTAAATTTTTCGAAGTGTACCTGTAAATTTTTGTCCTGTTATTCGTTTTCGTTATGCCGGTGACTACTATTTAGAACCAGATATATAATTTTATTTTCTTAGTCAAAACGAGATATATATCTAAGTAGAAAATTCAGAGCTGAGATAGTGAGAAGACTATTTAATGAACTTACCTAGTCAAAGTCGACTTTTATCTAACTGTTTAATACTCTTAAGTCACCGAAAATGAGACGAATATTTGTCTTTGCTCTTAATGAGCCATTGTTTCTAATTTCGAATGGATAAATTTAAGAAATTCACCGGAAAAGATGAGAGGAGTTGGATAAAAAATAATAAATATCTCTGTTAATCATATTTCGATACAGATTTACAAAGCTCTAAGCAATTTAAGATCCAGAAGAAGTGAAACAAAAGAGACAAAGGGAAAAAATCTCAGCCGTTCATCACTCTAGGGTTAGATCAAAGAGAAGAGAGAATCCGAATCAAAAATGTTGTAAAAGTCTTCAAAAGCAGATCAGAAATCAACGAGATGAGAAGAGAAGTCTGGAATCAGCGATGATCGATTCGAATTCGATGGAGAAGGACAATGAAGAGAGAAACCACCAATCCGTACGATATTGCTTTGGCCTTGCCGTCTCGGTGGAAGAATTCCGGCGGTGAGTTTCGCCAGAGCCGCCGTGTACTCAACTATTAGCGTGGTGATGATTACTATAGAAATCATGATCAGAGGAGAGGAAGAAGTATGTGATATTTGAGAGATAATTAGCTGAGATTGGAAGGATTTTTATGTAATGAATTGTGAAAAACAAAGAGCTCTTGATGTATTTATATACGATTAGACATAAGCTCTTTGTGTACTTTTTACTCGGACTCGTGTCTAATTTTTTTATTCTTTTTCTTTTATTTTTATTTGAAAAATAACCGCGTCTTACGCGCACAACGACGGATTTAGCTGTTTCTCTAATCTACTCGATTAAACAATTGGCAGTCTTTTATTTATTTTTAAAAGCAACTAGTTGTACTCATGTACATAACATGTTTCACCCAAAAAAAGAAAGTACATGACATGTCACCAAAGATATTGTTGTCACGAAAACGACACATCTTCTCTTCTCGAGGTTATTACATGTTTATCCAAATTCCACCACTTTATAACTTCCATCAATCTACTTCTTTTATTTTCTTTGTGATATTCTTCAAAACATACAATCATTTTCTTTTAAATCTTTCATATCAAAACAATTACCTGAGTAATTTAAACTATCAGATTGTGAAAACAATTTCTTACTTCTACAATTTTGTTTACAAATAATTTGTTTCTATCTTCTAAAATACATAGACAGTACATTTTTAAATACATTTAATTCTCACATTTACAAATTATTTAAATACTCTTAAAACAGTAATATTTACTGTTCTTAGTAGATTTTTCAATCATTTTTCTCCGCCAGACTTGAAAATACAAAGTCAAGAAGAATTGTAAGGGAGTGGTCACAACTCATAAATTTATAGCATATTCTTCAAAATAAGGTATATCTAATATCTGTCACTAAATTTCAAACATATTTTTTATATAATATTCTCAAGATATATGACTTTCCAAAATGAGTCTAGAGTTATTTTGCGTAAACTTATAATTAAGATTTATTTATAAAAATATTGAGATATGTGATAAATTTATGAACTATGTCTGATGTGAGCAAGATATTTTTGTTGTTGCACTTGAAGTCTTTTGGAACAAACAAAAAAATCAATAGCTAGCAAATGAATTAAAGAATTAAGTAGTAATAATAATTTATGATTGGAGCTCTAGCTACATAATACTTGAGATTATTGGCTTATGTATATTCTAAATAGGAATACCAAATATTTTGACCTGATTCTCCGAGGAAGAGATATTATAATTTATGAATAAAATAAGTGTCGTTGATGTAAGATAACACATCAGTGGCATTTATAAAATTATAGAGGATTGTTTCAAGCTTGACATGTTCACAACTTGGCTGATGTAATAGTGAAAATATCAATGAAAATCAAATCACATAAGTTAGAGAATTTTTAATTGAATGAGTTGTTGTCGAGCGTAACAACCTAAATTATAGTTAATCCCCTTCGTCTTGACCAAGTTTTTGGTGATTCACATCTGCCGGTGTTTTTCTATTATATTCCACTTTTTATTTTGATTTTATCATCCTATTTTTTTCTGATATTAATGATCAAATTGATGATTCATAATTCAACTTATACTATATAATTTTGTGGAATCAAGAAAAAGTGGAGAAATTGACTATTTCACATAGATTTCTACAACAAATAATTGTACAACAATAAGTCTATCTACGTCTTGCCAAAATAGAGGTGGTGTTGTGGTCTATATAGTGTTTTTCTTTCTTTAAATTCAGATAATATTTTCTCCACTCCTACTCCTATTAAGTAGCCGGTTTTCAAATCTTATTAGAAGAATTATATAATATTTTTTAGATTTTCTTCTTTTCATGTAATTTCTTGTATCTTAAATTATAAAGTAAATACTCTCGTACAGGAAACTGCTAATAGTTCGAGTCTTGTAAACTTGTCATCATCTTGATGAAGTACTTACGAATTATTTAGTTTACAAAAAAATTCCAGTATCAATACTAGGAGAGAAGAAATGTCTTTGGTAAACTAATTGAGTGTTCTATACAGTGACATGCATAGGTGAGATGGAAGTGAGGCATGTGCTCCATAGTTTTAAAAAGATTTTGTTTAAGTTTTCTTATGATTTTTCACTTTCCATCGAAAAGTTTAAAATTTGTAACAAGATCATGCCCATAGAGTAAAGTGCTCTAAATCTATGGTGATATTTACTGATTTCTCCACTAAATTTAATTTTAGACAATCGTATTTTTTTTTAAGTAATATTATTAAAAGTTTAGAAATTGGAAAATATTGGCTATATAATCAGTTTCGTTGCTTCAACGGCTAACAAAAAAAATCAATAACAAAAGGTAAATATAACGTTATTAGATGTTCATTTAGATTTAGACCATCTCTAGTGGTTAGAGACCATGTGAGTCTCTTAATATATATATATATATATCAATATTTTACTCATTTGATTTTAATAATTAGATTTTGTTTTATTTTTAAAAAAGTTGACCACTTAAAATATGACAAATGTCATAAGGAACTCTTAAAAAATCTCTAGAACCTCTTAAATAAGAACTTTTTCTCACCTCTTTCATCTTCTTTTAAATTTTTTT
>JAKUCM010003889.1:0-25972 GCA_023374145.1 Lepidium sativum | reverse complement strand
CCAGACGTTGGATGAACTCTACCAAGCTATGGATGAACCCTACCTTGCTATGGGTGAATTCTATCACACTAAAATGAACTCTACTACACTAAAATGAACTCTACTACATGTAAGTGATTTCTACTGTAATATTTTCCGTCGGGTCGTTTTCAAGACAGTTTTCGAACCTTCAAACGTGTTCCAATCTGAGTGAGATTTTGCGGGAAGCTTTGTGACCCAGTGATCTTTAGATCCAACGGTGGGATTATGGTTTCAACGGCTAATTTTTGAGATATTTTGATGTTTGCTGCTACACGTTGGTTGAACTCTACTACACATTGGATGAACTTTACCACAGTAGTGGTAGATTTTGGATGAACTCTACCACACGTTGGATGAAATCAACTAAGCCATGGATGAACTATACCAAGCTATGGGTGAACTCTATCACACTAAACTGAACTCTACTACACTAAACTGAACTCTACTACATGTAAGTGAATTCTACTGTAATATTTTCCGTCGAGTTGTTTTCAAGACAGTTATCGACCCTTCAAACGTGTTCCATTCTGAGTGAGATTTTGCGGGAAGCTTTGTGACCTAGTGATCTTTAGATCCAACGGTGGGATTATGGTTTCAACGGCTAATTGTTTTAGATATTTTGATGTTTGCTGCTACACGTTGGTTGAACTCTCCTACACATTGAATGAACTTTACCACAGTAATTGTAGAGTTTGGATGAACTCTACCACATGTTGGATGAACTCTACCAAGCTATGGATGAACCCTACCAAGCTATGGGTGAGTTCTATCACACTAAAGTGAACTCCAGTACACTAAAATGAACTCTACTACATGTAAGTGAATTCTACTGTAATATTTTCCGTCGGGTCGTTTTCAAGACAGTGTTTGAACCTTTAAATGTGTTCTGATATGAGTGATATTTTGCGGGAGGCTTCATGACACAGCGATCTTTAGATCCAATGGTGGGATTATGGTTTCAACGGCTAGTTTTTGAGATATTTTGATGTTTGCTGCTACACGTTGGTTGAACTCTACTACACATTGGATGAACTTTACCACAGTAATGGTAGAGTTTGGATGAACTCTACCACACGTTGGATGAACTCTACCAAGCTATGGATGAACCCTACCAAGCTATGGGTGAATTCTATCACACTAAACTGAACTCTACTACATTAAATGAACTCTACTACATGTAAGTGAATTCTACTGTAATATGTTACGTCAGATCGTTTTCAAGACAGTGTTTGAACCTTTAAATATGTTTCGATATGAGTGAAATTTTGTTGGAGGCTTCGTGTCACAGTGATCTTTTGATCAAACGGTGGGATTATGGTTTCAACAGCTAATTTCTGAGATATTTTGATGTTTGCTGCTACACATTGGTTGAACTCTACTACACATTGGATGAACTCTACCACAGTAATGGTAGAGTTTGGATGAACTCTACCAGACGTTTGATGAACTCTACCAAGCTATGGATGAACTGTACCATGCTATGGGTGAATTCTATTACACTAAACTGAACTCTACTATACGTAAATGAACTCAACTACATGTAAGTGAATTATAGTGTATTATGTTCAGTTGGATCGTTTTCAAGACAGTGTTTGAATCTTTAGACGCGTTCTAATATGAGTGGAATTTTAAGGGCGGCTTCGAGATAGAGTGATCTTTAGATCTAACGGTGGAATTATGGTTTCAACGGCTACTTTTTTAGATATTTTGATGTTTGCTGCTACACGTTGGTTGAACTCTACTACACATTGGATGAACTCTACCACAGTAATGGTAGAGTTTAGATGAACTCTACCAGACGTTGGATGAACTCTACCAAGCTATGGATGAACCCTACCTTGCTATGGGTGAATTCTATCACACTAAAATGAACTCTACTACACTAAAATGAACTCTACTACATGTAAGTGATTTCTACTGTAATATTTTCCGTCGGGTCGTTTTCAAGACAGTTTTCGAACCTTCAAACGTGTTCCAATCTGAGTGAGATTTTGCGGGAAGCTTTGTGACCCAGTGATCTTTAGATCCAACGGTGGGATTATGGTTTCAACGGCTAATTTTTGAGATATTTTGATGTTTGCTGCTACACGTTTGTTGAACTCTACTACACATTGGATGAACTTTACCACAGTAATGGTAGATTTTGGATGAACTCTACCACACGTTGGATGAAATCAACTAAGCCATGGATGAACTATACCAAGCTATGGGTGAACTCTATCACACTAAACTGAACTCTACTACACTAAACTGAACTCTACTACATGTAAGTAAATTATAGTGTCTTATGTTCCCTTCGGATCGTTTTCATGACAGTGTTTGAACCTTTAAACGTCTTCTGATATAAGTGAAATTTTTCAGGAGGCTTCGTGACACAGTGGTCTTTAGATCCAACGGTGGGATTATGGTTTCACCGGCTAATTTATGAGATATTTTGATGTTTGCTGCTACACGTTAGTTGAACTCTACTACTCATTGGATGAACTCTACCACAGTAATGGTAGAGTTTGGATGAACTCTACCACACGTTGGATGAACTCTACCAAGCTATGGATGAACCCTGCCAAGCTATGGGTGAATTCTATCACACTAAAGTGAACTCTACTACACTAAAATGAACTCTACTACATGTAAGTGAATTATAGTGTATTATGTTCCCTTCGGATCGTTTTCAGGACAGTGTTTGAACATTTAAACGTGTTCTGATATGAGTGAAATTCTTCAGGAGGCTTCGTGACACATTGGTCTTTAGATCCAACGGTGGGATTATGGTTTCAACGGGACATTTCTGAGATATTTTGATGTTTGCTGCTACACGTTAGATGAACTCTACTACTCATTGGATGAACTCTACCACACGTTGGATGAACTCTACTATGCCATGAATGAACTATACTAAGCTATAGGTGAACTCTATCACACTAAGCTGAACTCTACTACACTAAAATAAACTCTACTACATGTAAGTGAATTATAGTGTATTATGTTCAGTTGGATCGTTTTAAAGACAGTGTTTGAATCTTTAGACGCGTTCTGATATGAGTGGAATTTTGCGGGCGGCTTCGAGACAGAGTGATCTTTAAATCAAACGGTGGAATTATGGTTTCAACGGCTACTTTTTTAGATATTTTGATGTTTGCTGCTACACGTTGGTTGAACTCTACTACACATTGGATGAACTTTACCACAGTAATGGTAGAGTTTGGATGAACTCTACCACACGTTGGATGAACTCTACCAAGCTATGGATGAACCCTACCAAGCTATGGGTGAATTCTATCACACTAAACTGAACTCTACTACATTAAATGAACTCTACTACATGTAAGGGAATTCTACTGTAATATGTTCCGTCATATCGTTTTCAAGACAGTGTTTGAACCTTTAAATATGTTCCGATATGAGTGAAATTTTGCTGGAGGCTTCGTGACACAGTGATCTTTTGATCCAACGGTGGGATTATGGTTTCAACGGCTAATTTCTGAGATATTTTGATGTTTGCTGCTACACATTGGTTGAACTCTACTACACATTGGATGAACTCTACCACAGCAATGGTATAGTTTAGATGAACTCTACCAGACGTTGGATGAACTCTACCAAGCTATGGATGAACCCTACCTTGCTATGGGTGAATTCTATCACACTAAAATGAACTCTACTACACTAAAATGAACTCTACTACATGTAAGTGATTTCTATTGTAATATTTTCCGTCGGGTCGTTTTCAAGACAGTTTTCGAACCTTCAAACGTGTTCCAATCTGAGTGAGATTTTGCGGGAAGCTTTGTGACCCAGTGATCTTTAGATCCAACGGTGGGATTATGGTTTCAACGGCTAATTTTTGAGATATTTTGATGTTTGCTGCTACACGTTGGTTGAACTCTACTACACATTGGATGAACTTTACCACAGTAGTGGTAGATTTTGGATGAACTCTACCACACGTTGGATGAAATCAACTAAGCCATGGATGAACTATACCAAGCTATGGGTGAACTCTATCACACTAAACTGAACTCTACTGCACTAAACTGAACTCTACTTCATGTAAGTGAATTCTACTGTAATATTTTTCGTCGAGTTGTTTTCAAGACAGTTTTCGACCCTTCAAACGTGTTCCATTCTGAGTGAGATTTTGCGGGAAGCTTTGTGACCTAGTGATCTTTAGATCCAACGGTGGGATTATGGTTTCAACGGCTAATTGTTTTAGATATTTTGAAGTTTGCTGCTACACGTTGGTTAAACTCTCCTACACATTGGATGAACTTTACCACATTAATGGTAGAGTTTGGATGAACTCTACCACATGTTGGATGAACTCTACCAAGCTATGGATGAACCCTACCAAGCTATGGGTGAGTTCTATCACACTAAAGTGAACTCCAGTACACTAAAATGAACTCTACTACATGTAAGTGAATTCTACTGTAATATTTTCCGTCGGGTCGTTTTCAAGACAGTGTTTGAACCTTTAAATGTGTTCCGATATGAGTGATATTTTGCGGGAGGCTTCATGACACAACGATCTTTAGATCCAATGGTGGGATTATGGTTTCAACGGCTAGTTTTTGAGATATTTTGATGTTTGCTGCTACACGTTGGTTGAACTCTACTACACATTGGATGAACTTTACCACAGTAATGGTAGAGTTTGGATGAACTCAACCACACGTTGGATGAACTCTACCAAGCTATGGATGAACCCTACCAAGCTATGGGTGAATTCTATCACACTAAACTGAACTCTACTACATTAAATGAACTCTACTACATGTAAGTGAATTCTACTGTAATATGTTCCGTCAGATCGTTTTCAAGACAGTGTTTGAACCTTTAAATATGTTTCGATATGAGTGAAATTTTGTTGGAGGCTTCGTGTCACAGTGATCTTTTGATCCAACGGTGGGATTATGGTTTCAACAGCTAATTTCTGAGATATTTTGATGTTTGCTGCTACACATTGGTTGAACTCTACTACACATTGGATGAACTCTACCACAGTAATGGTAGAGTTTGGATGAACTCTACCACACGTTGGATGAACTCTACCAAGCTATGGATGAACTCTACCATGCTATGGGTGAATTCTATCACACTAAACTGAACTCTACTATACTTAAATGAACTCAACTACATGTAAGTGAATTCTAGTGTAATATGTTCCGTCAGATCGTTTTCAAGACAGTGTTTGAACCTTTAAATGTGTTCCGATATGAGTGAAATTTTGCGAGAGGCTTCCTGACACAGTGATCTTTCGATCCAATGGTGGGATTATGGTTTCAACTGCTAATTTCTGAGATATTTTGATGTTTGCTGCTACACAATGGTTGAACTCTACTACACATTGGATGAACTCTACCACAGTAATGGTAGAATTTGGATGAACTCTACCAGACGTTGGATGAACTCTACCAAGCTATGGATGAACCCTACCTTGCTATGGGTGAATTCTATCACACTAAAATGAACTCTACTACACTAAAATGAACTCTACTACATGTAAGTGATTTCTACTGTAATATTTTCCGTCGGGTCGTTTTCAAGACAGTTTTCGAACCTTCAAACGTGTTCCAATCTGAGTGAGATTTTGCGGGAAGCTTTGTGACCCAGTGATCTTTAGATCCAACGGTGGGATTATGGTTTCAACGGCTAATTTTTGAGATATTTTGATGTTTTCTGCTACACATTGGTTGAACTCTACTACACATTGGATGAACTTTACCACAATAGTGGTAGATTTTGGATGAACTCTACCACACGTTGGATGAAATCAACTAAGCCATGGATGAACTATACCAAGCTATGGGTGAACTCTATCACACTAAACTGAACTCTACTGCACTAAACTGAACTCTACTACATGTAAGTGAATTCTACTGTAATATTTTTCGTCGAGTTGTTTTCAAGACAGTTTTCGACCCTTCAAACGTGTTCCATTCTGAGTGAGATTTTGCGGGAAGCTTTGTGACCTAGTGATCTTTAGATCCAACGGTGGGATTATGGTTTCAACGGCTAATTGTTTTAGATATTTTGAAGTTTGCTGCTACACGTTGGTTAAACTCTCCTACACATTGGATGAACTTTACCACATTAATGGTAGAGTTTGGATGAACTCTACCACATGTTGGATGAACTCTACCAAGCTATGGATGAACCCTACCAAGCTATGGGTGAGTTTCTATCACACTAAAGTGAACTCTAGTACACTAAAATGAACTCTACTACATGTAAGTGAATTCTACTGTAATATTTTCCGTCGGGTCGTTTTCAAGACAGTGTTTGAACCTTTAAATGTGTTCCGATATGAGTGATATTTTGCGGGAGGCTTCATGACACAACGATCTTTAGATCCAATGGTGGGATTATGGTTTCAACGGCTAGTTTTTGAGATATTTTGATGTTTGCTGCTACACGTTGGTTGAACTCTACTACACATTGGATGAACTTTACCACAGTAATGGTAGAGTTTGGATGAACTCAACCACACGTTGGATGAACTCTACCAAGCTATGGATGAACCATACCAAGCTATGGGTGAATTCTATCACACTAAACTGAACTCTACTACATTAAATGAACTCTACTACATGTAAGTGAATTCTACTGTAATATGTTCCGTCAGATCGTTTTCAAGACAGTGTTTGAACCTTTAAATATGTTTCGATATGAGTGAAATTTTGTTGGAGGCTTCGTGTCACAGTGATCTTTTGATCCAACGGTGGGATTAGGGTTTCAACAGTTAATTTCTTAGATATTTTGATGTTTGCTGCTACACATTGGTTGAACTCTACTACACATTGGATGAACTCTACCACAGTAATGGTAGAGTTTGGATGAACTCTACCACACGTTGGATGAACTCTACCAAGCTATGGATGAACTCTACCATGCTATGGGTGAATTCTATCACACTAAACTGAACTCTACTATACTTAAATGAACTTAACTACATGTAAGTGAATTCTAGTGTAATATGTTCCGTCAGATCGTTTTCAAGACAGTGTTTGAACCTTTAAATGTGTTCCGATATGAGTGAAATTTTGCGAGAGGCTTCCTGACACAGTGATCTTTCGATCCAACGGTGGGATTATGGTTTCAACTGCTAATTTCTGAGATATTTTGATGTTTGCTGCTACACATTGGTTGAACTCTACTACACATTGGATGAACTCTACCACAGTAATGGTAGAATTTGGATGAACTCTACCAGACGTTGGATGAACTCTACCAAGCTATAGATGAACCCTACCTTGCTATGGGTGAATTCTATCACACTAAAATGAACTCTACTACACTAAAATGAACTCTACTACATGTAAGTGATTTCTACTGTAATATTTTCCGTCGGGTCGTTTTCAAGACAGTTTTCGAACCTTCAAACGTGTTCCAATCTGAGTGAGATTTTGCGGGAAGCTTTGTGACCCAGTGATCTTTAGATCCAACGGTGGGATTATGGTTTTAACGGCTAATTTTTGAGATATTTTGATGTTTGCTGCTACACGTTGGTTGAACTCTACTACACATTGGATGAACTTTACCACAGTAATGGTAGATTTTGGATGAACTCTACCACACGTTGGATGAAATCAACTAAGCCATGGATGAACTATACCAAGCTATGGGTGAACTCTATCACACTAAACTGAACTCTACTACACTAAACTGAACTCTACTACATGTAAGTAAATTATAGTGTATTATGTTCCCTTCGGATCGTTTTCATGACAGTGTTTGAACCTTTAAACGTGTTCTGATATAAGTGAAATTTTTCAGGAGGCTTCGTGACACAGTGGTCTTTAGATCCAACAGTGGGATTATGGTTTCACCGGCTAATTTATGAGATATTTTGATGTTTGCTGCTACACGTTAGTTGAACTCTACTACTCATTGGATGAACTCTACCACAGTAATGGTAGAGTTTGGATGAACTCTACCACACGTTGGATGAACTCTACCAAGCTATAGATGAACCCTGCCAAGCTATGGGTGAATTCTATCACACTAAAGTGAACTCTACTACACTAAAATGAACTCTACTACATGTAAGTGAATAATAGTGTATTATGTTCCCTTCGGATCGTTTTCAGGACAGTGTTTGAACATTTAAACGTGTTCTGATATGAGTGAAATTCTTCAGGAGGCTTCGTGACACATTGGTCTTTAGATCCAACGGTGGGATTATGGTTTCAACGGGAAATTTCTGAGATATTTTGATGTTTGCTGCTACACGTTAGTTGAACTCTACTACTCATTGGATGAACTCTACCACACGTTGGATGAACTCTACTATGCCATGAATGAACTATACTAAGCTATAGGTGAACTCTATCACACTAAGCTGAACTCTACTACACTAAAATGAACTCTACTACATGTAAGTGAATTATAGTGTATTATGTTCAGTTGGATCGTTTTCAAGACAGTGTTTGAATCTTTAGACGCGTTCTGATATGAGTGGAATTTTGCGGGCGGCTTCGAGACAGAGTGATCTTTAGATCAAACGGTGGGATTATGGTTTCAACGGCTACTTTTTTAGATATTTTGATGTTTGCTGCAACACGTTGGTTGAACTCTACTACACATTGGATGAACTT
Source organism: Lepidium sativum (assembly GCA_023374145.1). NCBI lineage: Eukaryota > Viridiplantae > Streptophyta > Magnoliopsida > Brassicales > Brassicaceae > Lepidium > Lepidium sativum. Next base: position 17,354 of record JAKUCM010003889.1, on the reverse strand, counting down.
TACCACAATAATGGTAGAGTTTGGATGAACTCTACCACACGTTGGATGAACTCTACCAAGCTATGGATGAACCCTACCAAGCTATGGGTGAATTCTATCACACTAAACTGAACTCTACTACATTAAATGAACTCTACTACATGTAAGTGAATTCTACTGTAATATGTTCCGTCAGATCGTTTTCAAGACAGTGTTTGAACCTTTAAATATGTTTCGATATGAGTGAAATTTTGTTGGAGGCTTCGTGTCACAGTGATCTTTTAATCCAACGGTGGGATTATGGTTTCAACAGCTAATTTCTTAGATATTTTGATGTTTGCTGCTACACATTGGTTGAACTCTACTACGCATTGGATGAACTCTACCACAGTAATGGTAGAGTTTGGATGAACTCTACCACACGTTGGATGAACTCTACCAAGCTATGGATGAACTCTACCATGCTATGGGTGAATTCTATCACACTAAACTGAACTCTACTATACTTAAATGAACTTAACTACATGTAAGTGAATTCTAGTGTAATATGTTCCGTCAGATCGTTTTCAAGACAGTGTTTGAACCTTTAAATGTGTTCCGATATGAGTGAAATTTTGCGAGAGGCTTCCTGACACAGTGATCTTTCGATCCAACGGTGGGATTATGGTTTCAACTGCTAATTTCTGAGATATTTTGATGTTTGCTGCTACACATTGGTTGAACTCTACTACACATTGGATGAACTCTACCACAGTAATGGTAGAATTTGGATGAACTCTACCAGACGTTGGATGAACACTACCAAGCTATAGATGAACCCTACCTTGCTATGGGTGAATTCTATCACACTAAAATGAACTCTACTACACTAAAATGAACTCTACTACATGTAAGTGATTTCTACTGTAATATTTTCCGTCGGGTCGTTTTCAAGACAGTTTTCGAACCTTCAAACGTGTTCCAATCTGAGTGAGATTTTGCGGGAAGCTTTGTGACCCAGTGATCTTTAGATCCAACGGTGGGATTATGGTTTTAACGGCTAATTTTTGAGATATTTTGATGTTTGCTGCTACACGTTGGTTGAACTCTACTACACATTGGATGAACTTTACCACAGTAATGGTAGATTTTGGATGAACTCTACCACACGTTGGATGAACTCTACCAAGCTATGGATGAACTCTACCATGCTATGGGTGAATTCTATCACACTAAACTGAACTCTACTATACTTAAATGAACTTAACTACATGTAAGTGAATTCTAGTGTAATATGTTCCGTCAGATCGTTTTCAAGACAGTGTTTGAACCTTTAAATGTGTTCCGATATGAGTGAAATTTTGCGAGAGGCTTCCTGACACAGTGATCTTTCGATCCAACGGTGGGATTATGGTTTCAACTGCTAATTTCTGAGATATTTTGATGTTTGCTGCTACACATTGGTTGAACTCTACTACACATTGGATGAACTCTACCACAGTAATGGTAGAATTTGGATGAACTCTACCAGACGTTGGATGAACTCTACCAAGCTATAGATGAACCCTACCTTGCTATGGGTGAATTCTATCACACTAAAATGAACTCTACTACACTAAAATGAACTCTACTACATGTAAGTGATTTCTACTGTAATATTTTCCGTCGGGTCGTTTTCAAGACAGTTTTCGAACCTTCAAACGTGTTCCAATCTGAGTGAGATTTTGCGGGAAGCTTTGTGACCCAGTGATCTTTAGATCCAACGGTGGGATTATGGTTTTAACGGCTAATTTTTGAGATATTTTGATGTTTGCTGCTACACGTTGGTTGAACTCTACTACACATTGGATGAACTTTACCACAGTAATGGTAGATTTTGGATGAACTCTACCACACGTTGGATGAAATCAACTAAGCCATGGATGAACTATACCAAGCTATGGGTGAACTCTATCACACTAAACTGAACTCTACTACACTAAACTGAACTCTACTACATGTAAGTAAATTATAGTGTATTATGTTCCCTTCGGATCGTTTTCATGACAGTGTTTGAACCTTTAAACGTGTTCTGATATAAGTGAAATTTTTCAGGAGGCTTCGTGACACAGTGGTCTTTAGATCCAACAGTGGGATTATGGTTTCACCGGCTAATTTATGAGATATTTTGATGTTTGCTGCTACACGTTAGTTGAACTCTACTACTCATTGGATGAACTCTACCACAGTAATGGTAGAGTTTGGATGAACTCTACCACACGTTGGATGAACTCTACCAAGCTATAGATGAACCCTGCCAAGCTATTGGTGAATTCTATCACACTAAAGTGAACTCTACTACACTAAAATGAACTCTACTACATGTAAGTGAATAATAGTGTATTATGTTCCCTTCGGATCGTTTTCAGGACAGTGTTTGAACATTTAAACGTGTTCTGATATGAGTGAAATTCTTCAGGAGGCTTCGTGACACATTGGTCTTTAGATCCAACGGTGGGATTATGGTTTCAACGGGAAATTTCTGAGATATTTTGATGTTTGCTGCTACACGTTAGTTGAACTCTACTACTCATTGGATGAACTCTACCACACGTTGGATGAACTCTACTATGCCATGAATGAACTATACTAAGCTATAGGTGAACTCTATCACACTAAGCTGAACTCTACTACACTAAAATGAACTCTACTACATGTAAGTGAATTATAGTGTATTATGTTCAGTTGGATCGTTTTCAAGACAGTGTTTGAATCTTTAGACGCGTTCTGATATGAGTGGAATTTTGCGGGCGGCTTCGAGACAGAGTGATCTTTAGATCAAACGGTGGGATTATGGTTTCAACGGCTACTTTTTTAGATATTTTGATGTTTGCTGCAACACGTTGGTTGAACTCTACTACACATTGGATGAACTTTACCACAATAATGGTAGAGTTTGGATGAACTCTACCACACGTTGGATGAACTCTACCAAGCTATGGATGAACCCTACCAAGCTATGGGTGAATTCTATCACACTAAACTGAACTCTACTACATTAAATGAACTCTACTACATGTAAGTGAATTCTACTGTAATATGTTCCGTCAGATCGTTTTCAAGACAGTGTTTGAACCTTTAAATATGTTTCGATATGAGTGAAATTTTGTTGGAGGCTTCGTGTCACAGTGATCTTTTGATCCAACGGTGGGATTATGGTTTCAACAGCTAATTTCTTAGATATTTTGATGTTTGCTGCTACACATTGGTTGAACTCTACTACACATTGGATGAACTCTACCACAGTAATGGTAGAGTTTGGATGAACTCTACCACACGTTGGATGAACTCTACCAAGCTATGGATGAACTCTACCATGCTATGGGTGAATTCTATCACACTAAACTGAACTCTACTATACTTAAATGAACTTAACTACATGTAAGTGAATTCTAGTGTAATATGTTCCGTCAGATCGTTTTCAAGACAGTGTTTGAACCTTTAAATGTGTTCCGATATGAGTGAAATTTTGCGAGAGGCTTCCTGACACAGTGATCTTTCGATCCAACGGTGGGATTATGGTTTCAACTGCTAATTTCTGAGATATTTTGATGTTTGCTGCTACACATTGGTTGAACTCTACTACACATTGGATGAACTCTACCACAGTAATGGTAGAATTTGGATGAACTCTACCAGACGTTGGATGAACTCTACCAAGCTATAGATGAACCCTACCTTGCTATGGGTGAATTCTATCACACTAAAATGAACTCTACTACACTAAAATGAACTCTACTACATGTAAGTGATTTCTACTGTAATATTTTCCGTCGGGTCGTTTTCAAGACAGTTTTCGAACCTTCAAACGTGTTCCAATCTGAGTGAGATTTTGCGGGAAGCTTTGTGACCCAGTGATCTTTAGATCCAACGGTGGGATTATGGTTTTAACGGCTAATTTTTGAGATATTTTGATGTTTGCTGCTACACGTTGGTTGAACTCTACTACACATTGGATGAACTTTACCACAGTAATGGTAGATTTTGGATGAACTCTACCACACGTTGGATGAAATCAACTAAGCCATGGATGAACTATACCAAGCTATGGGTGAACTCTATCACACTAAACTGAACTCTACTACACTAAACTGAACTCTACTACATGTAAGTAAATTATAGTGTATTATGTTCCCTTCGGATCGTTTTCATGACAGTGTTTGAACCTTTAAACGTGTTCTAATATAAGTGAAATTTTTCAGGAGGCTTCGTGACACAGTGGTCTTTAGATCCAACAGTGGGATTATGGTTTCACCGGCTAATTTATGAGATATTTTGATGTTTGCTGCTACACGTTAGTTGAACTCTACTACTCATTGGATGAACTCTACCACAGTAATGGTAGAGTTTGGATGAACTCTACCACACGTTGGATGAACTCTACCAAGCTATAGATGAACCCTGGCAAGCTATGGGTGAATTCTATCACACTAAAGTGAACTCTACTACACTAAAATGAACTCTACTACATGTAAGTGAATAATAGTGTATTATGTTCCCTTCGGATCGTTTTCAGGACAGTGTTTGAACATTTAAACGTGTTCTGATATGAGTGAAATTCTTCAGGAGGCTTCGTGACACATTGGTCTTTAGATCCAACGGTGGGATTATGGTTTCAACGGGAAATTTCTGAGATATTTTGATGTTTGCTGCTACACGTTAGTTGAACTCTACTACTCATTGGATGAACTCTACCACACGTTGGATGAACTCTACTACTTGCCATGAATGAACTATACTAAGCTATAGGTGAACTCTATCACACTAAGCTGAACTCTACTACACTAAAATGAACTCTACTACATGTAAGTGAATTATAGTGTATTATGTTCAGTTGGATCGTTTTCAAGACAGTGTTTGAATCTTTAGACGCGTTCTGATATGAGTGGAATTTTGCGGGCGGCTTCGAGACAGAGTGATCTTTAGATCAAACGGTGGGATTATGGTTTCAACGGCTACTTTTTTAGATATTTTGATGTTTGCTGCAACACGTTGGTTGAACTCTACTACACATTGGATGAACTTTACCACAATAATGGTAGAGTTTGGATGAACTCTACCACACGTTGGATGAACTCTACCAAGCTATGGATGAACCCTACCAAGCTATGGGTGAATTCTATCACACTAAACTGAACTCTACTACATTAAATGAACTCTACTACATGTAAGTGAATTCTACTGTAATATGTTCTGTCAGATCGTTTTCAAGACAGTGTTTGAACCTTTAAATATGTTCCGATATGAGTGAAATTTTGCTGGAGGCTTCGTGACACAGTGATCTTTTGATCCAACGGTGGGATTATGGTTTCAACAGCTAATTTCTGAGATATTTTGATGTTTGCTGCTACACATTGGTTGAACTCTACTAAACATTGGATGAACTCTACCACAATAATGGTAGAGTTTAGATGAACTCTACCAGACGTTGGATGAACTCTACCAAGCTATGGATGAACTCTACCATGCTATGGGTGAATTCTATCACACTAAACTGAACTCTACTATACTTAAATGAACTCTACTACATGTAAGTGAATTCTAGTGTAATATGTTCCGTCAGATCGTTTTCAAGACAGTGTTTGAACCTTTAAATATGTTCCGATATGAGTGAAATTTTGCTGGAGGCTTCATGACACAGTGATCTTTTGATCCAACGGTGGGATTATGGTTTCAACAGCTAATTTCTGAGATATTTTGATGTTTGCTGCTACACATTGGTTGAACTCTACTAAACATTGGATGAACTCTACCACAATAATGGTAGAGTTTAGATGAACTCTACCAGACGTTGGATGAACTCTACCAAGCTATGGATGAACTCTACCATGCTATGGGTGAATTCTATCACACTAAACTGAACTCTACTATACTTAAATGAACTCTACTACATGTAAGTGAATTCTAGTGTAATATGTTCCGTCAGATCGTTTTCAAGACAGTGTTTGAACCTTTAAATGTGTTCCGATATGAGTGAAATTTTGCGAGAGGCTTCGTGCACAGTGATCTTTTGATCCAACGGTGGGATTATGGTTTCAACGGCTAATTTCTGAGATATTTTGATGTTTCCTGCTACACGTTAGTTGAACTCTACTACTCATTGGATGAACTCTACCACAGTAATGGTAGAGTTTGGATGAACTCTACCACACGTTGGATGAACTGTACCAAGCTATGGATGAACCTTACCAAGCTATGGGTGAATTCTACCACACTAAAGTGAACTCTACTACACTAAAATGAACTCTACTACATGTAAGTGAATTATAGTGTATTATGTTCCCTTCGGATCGTTTTCAGGACAGTGTTTGAACCTTTAAACATGTTCTGATATGAGTGAAATTTTTCAGGAGGCTTCGTGACACAATGGTCTTTAGATCCAACGGTGGGATTATGGTTTCAACGGCAAATTTCTGAGATATTTTGATGTTTGATGCTACACGGTAGTTGAACTCTACTACTCATTGGATGAACTCTACCACACGTTGGATGAACTCTACTATGCCATGGATGAACTATACTAAGCTATAGGTGAACTCTATCATACTAAGCTGAACTCTACTACACTAAAATGAACTCTACTACATGTAAGTGAATTATAGTGTATTATGTTCAGTTGGATCGTTTTCAAGACAGTGTTTGAATCTTTATACGCGTTCTGATATGAGTGGAATTTCGCGGGCGGCTTCGAGACAGAGTGACCTTTAGATCTAACGGTGGGATTATGGTTTCAACGGCTAGTTTTTGAGATATTTTGATGTTTGCTGCTACACATTGGTTGAACTCTACTACACATTGGATGAACTTTACCACAGTAATGGTAGAGTTTGGATGAACTCTACCACACGTTGGATGAACTCTACCAAGCTATGGATGAACCCTACCAAGCTATGGGTGAATTTTATCACACTAAATTGAACTCTACTATACTAAAATGAACTGTACTACATGTAAGTTAATTCTACGGTAATATTTTCCGTCGGGTCGTTTTCAAGATAGTGTTTAAACCTTTAAATGCATTCTGATATGAGTGAAATTTTGCAGGAGGCTTCGTGACACAGTGATCTTTCGATCCAACGGTGGGATTATGGTTTCAACGGCTAATTTCTGAGATATTTTGATGTTTGCTTCTACACGTTGGTTGAACTCTACTACACATTGGATGAACTCTACCACAGTAATGGTAGAGTTTGGATGAACTCTACCAGACGTTGGATGAACTCTACCAAGCTATAGATGAACCCTACCTTGCTATGGGTGAATTCTATCACACTAAAATGAACTCTATTACACTAAAATGAACTCTACTACATGTATGTGATTTCTACTGTAATATTTTCCGTCGGGTCGTTTTCAAGACAGTTTTCGAACCTTCAAACGTGTTCCAATCTGAGTGAGATTTTGAGGGAAGCTTTGTGACCCAGTGATCTTTAGATCCAACGGTGGGATTATGGTTTCAACGGCTAATTTTTGAGATATTTTGATGTTTGCTGCTACACGTTGGTTGAACTCTACTACACATTGGATGAACTTTACCACAGTAATGGTAGAGTTTGGATGAACTCAACCACACGTTGGATGAACTCTACCAAGCTATGGATGAACCCTACCAAGCTATGGGTGAATTCTATCACACTAAACTGAACTCTACTACATTAAATGAACTCTACTACATGTAAGTGAATTCTACTGTAATATGTTCCGTCAGATCGTTTTCAAGACAGTGTTTGAACCTTTAAATATGTTTCGATATGAGTGAAATTTTGTTGGAGGCTTCGTGTCACAGTGATCTTTTGATCCAACGGTGGGATTATGGTTTCAACAGCTAATTTCTTAGATATTTTGATGTTTGCTGCTACACATTGGTTGAACTCTACTACACATTGGATGAACTCTACCACAGTAATGGTAGAGTTTGGATGAACTCTACCACACGTTGGATGAACTCTACCAAGCTATGGATGAACTCTACCATGCTATGGGTGAATTCTATCACACTAAACTGAACTCTACTATACATAAATGAACTTAACTACATGTAAGTGAATTCTAGTGTAATATGTTCCGTCAGATCGTTTTCAAGACAGTGTTTGAACCTTTAAATGTGTTCCGATATGAGTGAAATTTTGCGAGAGGCTTCCTGACACAGTGATCTTTCGATCCAACGGTGGGATTATGGTTTCAACTGCTAATTTCTGAGATATTTTGATGTTTGCTGCTACACATTTGTTGAACTCTACTACACATTGGATGAACTCTACCACAGTAATGGTAGAATTTGGATGAACTCTACCAGACGTTGGATGAACTCTACCAAGCTATAGATGAACCCTACCTTGCTATGGGTGAATTCTATCACACTAAAATGAACTCTACTACACTAAAATGAACTCTACTACATGTAAGTGATTTCTACTGTAATATTTTCCGTCGGGTCGTTTTCAAGACAGTTTTCGAACCTTCAAACGTGTTCCAATCTGAGTGAGATTTTGCGGGAAGCTTTGTGACCCAGTGATCTTTAGATCCAACGGTGGGATTATGGTTTTAACGGCTAATTTTTGAGATATTTTGATGTTTGCTGCTACACGTTGGTTGAACTCTACTACACATTGGATGAACTTTACCACAGTAATGGTAGATTTTGGATGAACTCTACCACACGTTGGATGAAATCAACTAAGCCATGGATGAACTATACCAAGCTATGGGTGAACTCTATCACACTAAACTGAACTCTACTACACTAAACTGAACTCTACTACATGTAAGTAAATTATAGTGTATTATGTTCCCTTCGGATCGTTTTCATGACAGTGTTTGAACCTTTAAACGTGTTCTGATATAAGTGAAATTTTTCAGGAGGCTTCGTGACACAGTGGTCTTTAGATCCAACAGTGGGATTATGGTTTCACCGGCTAATTTATGAGATATTTTGATGTTTGCTGCTACACGTTAGTTGAACTCTACTACTCATTGGATGAACTCTACCACAGTAATGGTAGAGTTTGGATGAACTCTACCACACGTTGGATGAACTCTACCAAGCTATAGATGAACCCTGCCAAGCTATGGGTGAATTCTATCACACTAAAGTGAACTCTACTACACTAAAATGAACTCTACTACATGTAAGTGAATTATAGTGTATTATGTTCCCTTCAGATCGTTTTCAGGACAGTGTTTGAACATTTAAACGTGTTCTGATATGAGTGAAATTCTTCAGGAGGCTTCGTGACACATTGGTCTTTAGATCCAACGGTGGGATTATGGTTTCAACGGGAAATTTCTGAGATATTTTGATGTTTGCTGCTACACGTTAGTTGAACTCTACTACTCATTGGATGAACTCTACCACACGTTGGATGAACTCTACTATGCCATGAATGAACTATACTAAGCTATAGGTGAACTCTATCACACTAAGCTGAACTCTACTACACTAAAATGAACTCTACTACATGTAAGTGAATTATAGTGTATTATGTTCAGTTGGATCGTTTTCAAGACAGTGTTTGAATCTTTAGACGCGTTCTGATATGAGTGGAATTTTGCGGGCGGCTTCGAGACAGAGTGATCTTTAGATCAAACGGTGGGATTATGGTTTCAACGGCTACTTTTTTAGATATTTTGATGTTTGCTGCAACACGTTGGTTGAACTCTACTACATATTGGATGAACTTTACCACAATAATGGTAGAGTTTGGATGAACTCTACCACACGTTGGATGAACTCTACCAAGCTATGGATGAACCCTACCAAGCTATGGGTGAATTCTATCACACTAAACTGAACTCTACTACATTAAATGAACTCTACTACATGTAAGTGAATTCTACTGTAATATGTTCTGTCAGATCGTTTTCAAGACAGTGTTTGAACCTTTAAATATGTTCCGATATGAGTGAAATTTTGCTGGAGGCTTCGTGACACAGTGATCTTTTGATCCAACGGTGGGATTATGGTTTCAACAGCTAATTTCTGAGATATTTTGATGTTTGCTGCTACACATTGGTTGAACTCTACTAAACATTGGATGAACTCTACCACAATAATGGTAGAGTTTAGATGAACTCTACCAGACGTTGGATGAACTCTACCAAGCTATGGATGAACTCTACCATGCTATAGGTGAATTCTATCACACTAAACTGAACTCTACTATACTTAAATGAACTCTACTACATGTAAGTGAATTCTAGTGTAATATGTTCCGTCAGATCGTTTTCAAGACAGTGTTTGAACCTTTAAATATGTTCCGATATGAGTGAAATTTTGCTGGAGGCTTCGTGACACAGTGATCTTTTGATCCAACGGTGGGATTATGGTTTCAACAGCTAATTTCTGAGATATTTTGATGTTTGCTGCTACACATTGGTTGAACTCTACTAAACATTGGATGAACTCTACCACAATAATGGTAGAGTTTAGATGAACTCTACCAGACGTTGGATGAACTCTACCAAGCTATGGATGAACTCTACCATGCTATGGGTGAATTCTATCACACTAAACTGAACTCTACTATACTTAAATGAACTCTACTACATGTAAGTGAATTCTAGTGTAATATGTTCCGTCAGATCGTTTTCAAGACAGTGTTTGAACCTTTAAATGTGTTCCGATATGAGTGAAATTTTGCGAGAGGCTTCGTGCACAGTGATCTTTTGATCCAACGGTGGGATTATGGTTTCAACGGCTAATTTCTGAGATATTTTGATGTTTCCTGCTACACGTTAGTTGAACTCTACTACTCATTGGATGAACTCTACCACAGTAATGGTAGAGTTTGGATGAACTCTACCACACGTTGGATGAACTCTACCAAGCTATGGATGAACTCTACCATGCTATGGGTGAATTCTATCACACTAAACTGAACTCTACTATACATAAATGAACTTAACTACATGTAAGTGAATTCTAGTGTAATATGTTCCGTCAGATCGTTTTCAAGACAGTGTTTGAACCTTTAAATGTGTTCCGATATGAGTGAAATTTTGCGAGAGGCTTCCTGACACAGTGATCTTTCGATCCAACGGTGGGATTATGGTTTCAACTGCTAATTTCTGAGATATTTTGATGTTTGCTGCTACACATTGGTTGAACTCTACTACACATTGGATGAACTCTACCACAGTAATGGTAGAATTTGGATGAACTCTACCAGACGTTGGATGAACTCTACCAAGCTATAGATGAACCCTACCTTGCTATGGGTGAATTCTATCACACTAAAATGAACTCTACTACACTAAAATGAACTCTACTACATGTAAGTGATTTCTACTGTAATATTTTCCGTCGGGTCGTTTTCAAGACAGTTTTCGAACCTTCAAACGTGTTCCAATCTGAGTGAGATTTTGCGGGAAGCTTTGTGACCCAGTGATCTTTAGATCCAACGGTGGGATTATGGTTTTAACGGCTAATTTTTGAGATATTTTGATGTTTGCTGCTACACGTTGGTTGAACTCTACTACACATTGGATGAACTTTACCACAGTAATGGTAGATTTTGGATGAACTCTACCACACGTTGGATGAAATCAACTAAGCCATGGATGAACTATACCAAGCTATGGGTGAACTCTATCACACTAAACTGAACTCTACTACACTAAACTGAACTCTACTACATGTAAGTAAATTATAGTGTATTATGTTCCCTTCGGATCGTTTTCATGACAGTGTTTGAACCTTTAAACGTGTTCTGATATAAGTGAAATTTTTCAGGAGGCTTCGTGACACAGTGGTCTTTAGATCCAACAGTGGGATTATGGTTTCACCGGCTAATTTATGAGATATTTTGATGTTTGCTGCTACACGTTAGTTGAACTCTACTACTCATTGGATGAACTCTACCACAGTAATGGTAGAGTTTGGATGAACTCTACCACACGTTGGATGAACTCTACCAAGCTATAGATGAACCCTGCCAAGCTATGGGTGAATTCTATCACACTAAAGTGAACTCTACTACACTAAAATGAACTCTACTACATGTAAGTGAATTATAGTGTATTATGTTCCCTTCAGATCGTTTTCAGGACAGTGTTTGAACATTTAAACGTGTTCTGATATGAGTGAAATTCTTCAGGAGGCTTCGTGACACATTGGTCTTTAGATCCAACGGTGGGATTATGGTTTCAACGGGAAATTTCTGAGATATTTTGATGTTTGCTGCTACACGTTAGTTGAACTCTACTACTCATTGGATGAACTCTACCACACGTTGGATGAACTCTACTATGCCATGAATGAACTATACTAAGCTATAGGTGAACTCTATCACACTAAGCTGAACTCTACTACACTAAAATGAACTCTACTACATGTAAGTGAATTATAGTGTATTATGTTCAGTTGGATCGTTTTCAAGACAGTGTTTGAATCTTTAGACGCGTTCTGATATGAGTGGAATTTTGCGGGCGGCTTCGAGACAGAGTGATCTTTAGATCAAACGGTGGGATTATGGTTTCAACGGCTACTTTTTTAGATATTTTGATGTTTGCTGCAACACGTTGGTTGAACTCTACTACACATTGGATGAACTTTACCACAATAATGGTAGAGTTTGGATGAACTCTACCACACGTTGGATGAACTCTACCAAGCTATGGATGAACCCTACCAAGCTATGGGTGAATTCTATCACACTAAACTGAACTCTACTACATTAAATGAACTCTACTACATGTAAGTGAATTCTACTGTAATATGTTCCGTCAGATCGTTTTCAAGACAGTGTTTGAACCTTTAAATATGTTTCGATATGAGTGAAATTTTGTTGGAGGCTTCGTGTCACAGTGATCTTTTGATCCAACGGTGGGATTATGGTTTCAACAGCTAAATTCTTAGATATTTTGATGTTTGCTGCTACACATTGGTTGAACTCTACTACACATTGGATGAACTCTACCACAGTAATGGTAGAGTTTGGATGAACTCTACCACACGTTGGATGAACTCTACCAAGCTATGGATGAACTCTACCATGCTATGGGTGAATTCTATCACACTAAACTGAACTCTACTATACTTAAATGAACTCTACTACATGTAAGTGAATTCTAGTGTAATATGTTCCGTCAGATCGTTTTCAAGACAGTGTTTGAACCTTTAAATGTGTTCCGATATGAGTGAAATTTTGCGAGAGGCTTCGTGACACAGTGATCTTTCGATCCAACGGTGGGATTATGGTTTCAACGGCTAATTTCTGAGATATTTTGATGTTTCCTGCTACACGTTAGTTGAACTCTACTACTCATTGGATGAACTCTACCACAGTAATGGTAGAGTTTGGATGAACTCTACCACACGTTGGATGAACTGTACCAAGCTATGGATGAACCTTGCCAAGCTATGGGTGAATTCTACCACACTAAAGTGAACTCTACTACACTAAAATGAACTCTACTACATGTAAGTGAATTATAGTGTATTATGTTCCCTTCAGATCGTTTTCAGGACAGTGTTTGAACCTTTAAACATGTTCTGATATGAGTGAAATTTTTCAGGAGGCTTCGTGACACAATGGTCTTTAGATCCAACGGTGGGATTATGGTTTCAACGGCAAATTTCTGAGATATTTTGATGTTTGATGCTACACGGTAGTTGAACTCTACTACTCATTGGATGAACTCTACCACACGTTGGATGAACTCTACTATGCCATGGATGAACTATACTAAGCTATAGGTGAACTCTATCATACTAAGCTGAACTCTACTACACTAAAATGAACTCTACTACATGTAAGTGAATTATAGTGTATTATGTTCAGTTGGATCGTTTTCAAGACAGTGTTTGAATCTTTATACGCGTTCTGATATGAGTGGAATTTCGCGGGCGGCTTCGAGACAGAGTGACCTTTAGATCTAACGGTGGGATTATGGTTTCAACGGCTAGTTTTTGAGATATTTTGATGTTTGCTGCTACACGTTGGTTGAACTCTACTACACATTGGATGAACTTTACCACAGTAATGGTAGAGTTTGGATGAACTCTACCACACGTTGGATGAACTCTACCAAGCTATGGATGAACCCTACCAAGCTATGGGTGAATTTTATCACACTAAATTGAACTCTACTATACTAAAATGAACTGTACTACATGTAAGTTAATTCTACGGTAATATTTTCCGTCGGGTCGTTTTCAAGATAGTGTTTAAACCTTTAAATGCATTCTGATATGAGTGAAATTTTGCAGGAGGCTTCGTGACACAGTGATCTTTCGATCCAACGGTGGGATTATGGTTTCAACGGCTAATTTCTGAGATATTTTGATGTTTGCTTCTACACGTTGGTTGAACTCTACTACACATTGGATGAACTCTACCACAGTAATGGTAGAGTTTGGATGAACTCTACCAGACGTTGGATGAACTCTACCAAGCTATAGATGAACCCTACCTTGCTATGGGTGAATTCTATCACACTAAAATGAACTCTACTACACTAAAATGAACTCTACTACATGTATGTGATTTCTACTGTAATATTTTCCGTCGGGTCGTTTTCAAGACAGTTTTCGAACCTTCAAACGTGTTCCAATCTAAGTGAGATTTTGCGGGAAGCTTTGTGACCCAGTGATCTTTAGATCCAACGGTGGGATTATGGTTTCAACGGCTAATTTTTGAGATATTTTGATGTTTGCTGCTACACGTTGGTTGAACTCTACTACACATTGGATGAACTTTACCACAGTAATGGTAGAGTTTGGATGAACTCTACCACACGTTGGATGAACTCTACCAAGCTATGGATGAACCCTACCAAGCTATGGGTGAATTCTATCACACTAAACTGAACTCTGCTACATTAAATGAACTCTACTACATGTAAGTGAATTCTACTGTAATATGTTCCGTCAGATCGTTTTCAAGACAGTGTTTGAACCTTTAAATATGTTTCGATATGAGTGAAATTTTGTTGGAGGCTTCGTGTCACAGTGATCTTTTGATCCAACGGTAGGATTATGGTTTCAACAGCTAATTTCTTAGATATTTTGATGTTTGCTGCTACACATTGGTTGAACTCTACTACACATTGGATGAACTCTACCACAGTAATGGTAGAGTTTGGATGAACTCTACCACACGTTGGATGAACTCTACCAAGCTATGGATGAACTCTACCATGCTATGGGTGAATTCTATCACACTAAACTGAACTCTACAATACATAAATGAACTTAACTACATGTAAGTGAATTCTAGTGTAATATGTTCCGTCAGATCGTTTTCAAGACAGTGTTTGAACCTTTAAATGTGTTCCGATATGAGTGAAATTTTGCGAGAGGCTTCCTGACACAAAGATCTTTCGATCCAACGGTGGGATTATGGTTTCAACTGCTAATTTCTGAGATATTTTGATGTTTGCTGCTACACATTGGTTGAACTCTACTACACATTGGATGAACTCTACCACAGTAATGGTAGAATTTGGATGAACTCTACCAGACGTTGGATGAACTCTACCAAGCTATAGATGAACCCTACCTTGCTATGGGTGAATTCTATCACACTAAAATGAACTCTACTACACTAAAATGAACTCTACTACATGTAAGTGATTTCTACTGTAATATTTTCCGTCGGGTCGTTTTCAAGACAGTTTTCGAACCTTCAAACGTGTTCCAATCTGAGTGAGATTTTGCGGGAAGCTTTGTGACCCAGTGATCTTTAGATCCAACGGTGGGATTATGGTTTTAACGGCTAATTTTTGAGATATTTTGATGTTTGCTGCTACACGTTGGTTGAACTCTACTACACATTGGATGAACTTTACCACAGTAATGGTAGATTTTGGATGAACTCTACCACACGTTGGATGAAATCAACTAAGCCATGGATGAACTATACCAAGCTATGGGTGAACTCTATCACACTAAACTGAACTCTACTACACTAAACTGAACTCTACTACATGTAAGTAAATTATAGTGTATTATGTTCCCTTCGGATCGTTTTCATGACAGTGTTTGAACCTTTAAACGTGTTCTGATATAAGTGAAATTTTTCAGGAGGCTTCGTGACACAGTGGTCTTTAGATCCAACAGTGGGATTATGGTTTCACCGGCTAATTTATGAGATATTTTGATGTTTGCTGCTACACGTTAGTTGAACTCTACTACTCATTGGATGAACTCTACCACAGTAATGGTAGAGTTTGGATGAACTCTACCACACGTTGGATGAACTCTACCAAGCTATAGATGAACCCTGCCAAGCTATGGGTGAATTCTATCACACTAAAGTGAACTCTACTACACTAAAATGAACTCTACTACATGTAAGTGAATAATAGTGTATTATGTTCCCTTCGGATCGTTTTCAGGACAGTGTTTGAACATTTAAACGTGTTCTGATATGAGTGAAATTCTTCAGGAGGCTTCGTGACACATTGGTCTTTAGATCCAACGGTGGGATTATGGTTTCAACGGGAAATTTCTGAGATATTTTGATGTTTGCTGCTACACGTTAGTTGAACTCTACTACTCATTGGATGAACTCTACCACACGTTGGATGAACTCTACTATGCCATGAATGAACTATACTAAGCTATAGGTGAACTCTATCACACTAAGCTGAACTCTACTACACTAAAATGAACTCTACTACATGTAAGTGAATTATAGTGTATTATGTTCAGTTGGATCGTTTTCAAGACAGTGTTTGAATCTTTAGACGCGTTCTGATATGAGTGGAATTTTGCGGGCGGCTTCGAGACAGAGTGATCTTTAGATCAAACGGTGGGATTATGGTTTCAACGGCTACTTTTTTAGATATTTTGATGTTTGCTGCAACACGTTGGTTGAACTCTACTACACATTGGATGAACTTTACCACAATAATGGTAGAGTTTGGATGAACTCTACCACACGTTGGATGAACTCTACCAAGCTATGGATGAACCCTACCAAGCTATGGGTGAATTCTATCACACTAAACTGAACTCTACTACATTAAATGAACTCTACTACATGTAAGTGAATTCTACTGTAATATGTTCTGTCAGATCGTTTTCAAGACAGTGTTTGAACCTTTAAATATGTTCCGATATGAGTGAAATTTTGCTGGAGGCTTCGTGACACAGTGATCTTTTGATCCAACGGTGGGATTATGGTTTCAACAGCTAATTTCTGAGATATTTTGATGTTTGCTGCTACACATTGGTTGAACTCTACTAAACATTGGATGAACTCTACCACAATAATGGTAGAGTTTAGATGAACTCTACCAGACGTTGGATGAACTCTACCAAGCTATGGATGAACTCTACCATGCTATGGGTGAATTCTATCACACTAAACTGAACTCTACTATACTTAAATGAACTCTACTCTCTCTCTCTC